>MU669163.1:243780-291585 GCA_026770625.1 Nicotiana glauca
GGGGGGGGGGGGGGGGGCAGTGCACCGGGAATACAGAAACTTCGCAGGCTTTGCAACTTATCCAAACCTCGTTCTAATATTTTGTATATGACTCTAACAGAAAATAAGTCACACGAAGTGCACACTCTTTCATGATTTAGAAGAATCAAATAGAAGTAGGGTTTTCGTAACAGATTATATGCAGTTCACAGAATATCGAAGCGGTAAAAGCAACACTTAGCACATTAGGCCCAAGCATGTAACAAATCATATAATAAATAAAGCCAACTATAACAATTCATCTAAGCTCGAATTCTGAACCCCGAACCAAAAGTTCTAGGTTCTTTTCCCCGGCAGAATCGCAAGAGCTGTCACACCTTCTTTTTTCACTACACCCCCTGAAAGGGGTATAATAAAGGGAATTTTTTCCAACATAAAGTGACAATCGAAATGAGATTTATTATTAAAAGATTCAGAGTCGCTACTTGGGAGATTTATGGTATCCTAAGTCGCCGGTTTGAATCCCGAATTGAGGAAAAGATTGACTCTGTATTACAGTCCGTGAACTAGAAATCCGGGTAAGGAATTCTGTTAACTCGGGAGAAGGTGTTAGTTATTCCCAGGTTCTGTGGTTCTAACACGGTCGCTCAACTGTTATATTTGGCTTAATTATCTGATTTAAGTACATTTTGAACCTATGGGCAAATTTTAAATTTTAACCGCTTTTATTCATTTTAAAGAAGATTGAACGTCATTTAAAACATGTCTTTGGATTGCGCCACATGAAATGCACCCGCAATCCTAAACACATTTTATTCAATGTTTTAGGATTTAGATTTGGGTCACATGAAATGCACAACCGAGTTTAGGAAGGTAATATCATTAAAGTACGCACCTAAAGCAACTACGCGTTTTAACATTGTGAGGGCCATAGAAATTGGCTAGATGGTACGACTCGAATTCTAAGTATTTTAGAAGAAACAATTAAATGAGGGCTACGCTTTTGAGGTTTTGTTTGGCTTGGCACGCCTCAGTTTATTTTAACTTAAAGGTTTCTAAACTAATTCATGAGGGCCATACACTATGAGTTATCTAATTATGGCCCACCTACATTCCTCGAGTTAAAGTTAGACCATATTTTAAACAAGTGAACCCAGTTTGAGTTAACCCAACGGAGGAGCATCAGCCTTGGATAGGAAAGGCCCAACATGCATCCTTTCCTTACGTGGGACTTCTGGCCCAAGTTAATTAAGGATTAGGGAGTGAGCAAGGGGAATCACTTGAGTTCGAATCCCCACGATAGGCGTTCAAAATAAACAACGACTGGGAATGGTAGAGATCGAATCCAATTAACTACATAAGGCAAAACCGCATTTGAACCTTCGAGTTTAGGCCTGTACGAGCCCCATTTCCAACGAGAACTGGTAAATCAGTAGCTCATACCCATAACAAATAATGAAGAGCCCAAGCTCGCAGATCCAAAAAAAACACACAAAACTAAGACAAAATGGTAATCCCCATCAAACCATAACATTATGCTATAATGAAACCTTCATCCTTTTTTTATTGATTAACTCCTCAAATCCATTAATTTACAATAGACTTACATGTTCATTAAACAAAATCAACATATATGTTTATCCCATTTCGATCCACCAATTAATTATTAACAAAAAGAATACACCCACCCTATTTGAATATCAAAAGCTAATGCAACACCATATTTGAAGTGAGAGGTTTAGATTATGAGAATAATGACTAAGCTTAGCACTGACTTGAACTGAAACAAACGGATGAAACACACATATATCAACATTCAGCAAGGTTTGAATTGAAGAAGAATAGAAATGAAATAGTCACCACCCCACAACTTCATCATACAAACTCTATATGAACTTAATTGCACATATACCAATTGACTGAACATTTTAAACTTCTACATCCATTCTGACTAGAATCACCCACTTGTTATTTGATACTGCTTCAGTAATACCCTGATTACCCCCCTTAGCATTTCAAACCCAATTTAGCACGAGATTAATACCCCGAAACAGTGACTATTCATTTCAGATAAAGAGGAGACAACTCACTACATTTAAACCTATTCAAAACCATTACTGTAACAGTCCAACAGTCCAACATCACTTACAACACATAGGTGCAAGCTCAAAGTCTAAACACGAAATATATTATAAACTATATAACTAACTACTCTATGAAACTTAACAATAAACGAAAAGTCATTCAAACCATGTGGAAATCATGAAGATGCACTGAAAGTCCAGCATTGAATCTCTTATCATTTCTACCAATAATTACAAACCAATTATGAAAAGTTAACTTAGACAAAAGGTCGCAATAAACTAGAAAGCAAATCATAAAAACAAAAATGGAAGGGTTCTCATGCTTCGATTCTCAAATCGATTCATTTCTCAAGTTTTCAACATTACAATCAGCAGGGTTACAGAATGGTGTACCAGGGAAAGTAAAAATGAAAGGAAAGAGAGGCGAGTAGCATATCAGAATAGAAATCAGCATGTACAGCAGTAGAAACCAGCAGAATTAGCTTAGCCAGAGGACTATGGATGTAGTAAATACAGCCTTACTCGAGCAAATACTAAAATAAACTTCAAAACCCAAGCTTCAACTACCAATTTCAATTCATTTAAGCTATGTTCATCGGAAAATATTTTTAGAAATGAAAAGACCTGAGAAATCACTAGAGTTTCTTAATGAAACAGTACTTTTTTGCTTAATTTTGCAGCTGCTTTTTATTTTCAGGGTTTCTTAGCTCTCAACATCTGACTTGAGCTGCAAGTATCAATGCCTTTATAGGCAACCTACTAGGGAAACCTTAAAGGTTTTGTTTTTGCAATTCAATCCTTTTTGAATTTTCTTTTTTTTTTTTTGCGAAAAAGTCCCTTATTTTCCGACTTGGGGATCGAGTAGGTATACTATGCAACTTCTAGGAAGCTTCTTAGGTGGTTGCTTGAGAGATTCTCTCAGTAACTTACCCAATTTACCCCTAAGTGCCCTATTTTTTACCCCCTAAACCTCAGACCAAAATGTGGGACAATTTGAACTTGGGCTGACCCCTTTCTTTTGGACTCAAGGTTAAATCAATAATTCAAACGAACAAATCTAGCAGGCAGCCAAACATATTGCAATCCATAGAATTTTCAGGCTAATAATCCCCTTCGGCCCACAATTTTAAAGTAAGGATATTAAGAAACAAACTAAAACTAATGAATTCAAAAACAAAAAGGAAACGATGAACAATGTCAAGACTAAACGAGGACGAGACATGCAAAAACGGACGGACAGAAGGAAATAACAAAAGATAACAGTGGGAAAAAGAAAAGAAAAGAGAAAAAAAAAGCTAAAAGAAAATTATCTAAGGAAAAAGCATCGGATATAAATAATGAAGAACCTTCGAACTCTTCTATTTCGACCCAATCCGAAGTTAATCATGTATTTTTAATATCAAGGACACACAAATAACCTCGATTTAGGCCTAAAATCTTCCATGAAACCTTTGTTTGAAACTTTGGGCCTTTTACGGTTCAACCTCTTATCTAATATTCGAACGGCTCTGATGACGTTCGATGGAAACTCGGTGGATCTATGTAAAAAGGAGAGGGAAGTGGTTGTTTTATGTGATTTTGTGGGTGAAAGGAGGCGGTGCCGCCGGATTTCTGGGTGGGGGAAAGAGGGGCGGCTAGGGTTCTATAAGAGGTCTCTGAAAGGCTTGACGTTGGAGAAGATGAGAGACGGTGGAGGGGGGGGAATGATTCAGACACTTATATATTAAGTGTTCCCCCACTTCTGAGCCATTGGATCTCAGAACCTCGACGGCTGAGATTAGCTTTGAACGGAACGGGATCGTTTGGTCGCAACAGGAGACAGGTCGGGGGATTGGGCTTGGTTTAGGCTAAACGTGGGATGGGTTTTGGAGGAGGTACGTTAGGCCTGGGCAAATTCAAGGAACAAGTTTTGGGCTATTAAAGTATAGTGGAATGGCCATTTTGGATGGGTAGGTTCGAAAGTTGAGGTCAAAGAACATAGATTCAGTAAAGGTATATTGGATAGGCCAATCAGTCGGAGAGGCTACCTAGTAGGTTGATCGGGAGATGCAGAGAAAATATCCACACCTATTTGAAGCTCTAGGTATGATGCTAAACCTGTTCGAGGACGAACATTTGGTTTAAGAGGGGGAGAATGTAACGACCTGGACGGTCATTTTAAGTATTACAGCCTCGTTCCCCCATGTGTACTACTTTCGTAATTAATCTTTTTGTAGGTTATGGGCATAGCGTACTTATCACTCTTTGTGATTTACAATTGTTATATGACTTGCCGGGGTAATTGGTTCGGCTCCGGTGAGATTTCAGAATGAATTGGAACACTTAGTTCCAAGATGTAAAGCTTAAATTGAAATAGTTAACCGAATGTGGGCATGTGTTTAAATGAACTCGTAATAGGGGTTTGATGATTCCAATAGCTCTGTATGGTGATTTTTGACATCGGAGTGTATCCGAAAAATTATTTGGAAGTCTGTAGTTTAAAGTAGGCTTGAAATGGCGAAAATAGGAAGCTTAAGTTTGGAAGTTTGCACGGGGAGTTGACTTTTTGATATCGGGGTCATAATCTAGTTGTGAAAATTTTCATAGGTCGTTATGACATTTATGTTTTATGTGCAAAATTTGAGGTCAATATGACTTGATTTGATAGGCTTCGGCATCAAATGTAGAAGTTGGAATTTCTTAGTATCATTAAGCTTAGATTGGGGTATAATTCGTATTTTAGCGTTGTTTGGTGTAATTTTAGTCTTCGACTAAGTTTATTTGATGTTTTAGTACTTGTTGCTATAATTGGTTAAGGTCACGGGGGCCTCTGGTAGATTTCGGATGGTTAATGGATGGGAATTTGGACTTCGAAGATGGCTGAAGCTGCAGATTCGTGGTGTCTGGTTTCCTTCTTCGCATTTGCGATGGAAGTCCCGTGTTCGCCAAGGGTATCTAGAGGCAGGCGAAGTGTCAAGACCCGGATTTCCCAACCTCGGGAGTCATGATGGAGCCTACTCGTATAAGCTAGACAAGCCACAAAATTTAGAAATTTTAACTCTTTCATTTTAATACTTTTAACAACTTGTATTAACAGGTGGTCAACAGTAAATAATAGCGAAATATGAAATTTAGCAGAAGACTTAGACTAATATAATACCAAAAAGTAGAAGACTTAGACTAATATAATACCAAAACCAACACGAAAATACCAACATGCATCTCTAACGAGAAACTAGTGTCACAATATTCACGGGCTGTCTATGAATACTACATACAGATGTCTGTAGAAAAGAAATACAGTCTGTCTCGGATAAAAATGAAAACAAAATATATGAGTGGATAAAAGAGACGTCGGGCCTGCGGACGCCTGCAGGACTACCTCAGGATCTCTGTGGACTGAAGGTTGGCTCCCCAATTGCTACTGCCCAGTGCTGCTCCGGTATCTGCACAGAGTGCAGAGTGTAGCATCAGCACAACTGACCCCATGTGCCGGTAAGTGTCTGGCCTAACCCCGAGGACGTAGTGACGAGGCTAGGACCAGGCTCCAGATAAACCTGTGCAATTATATAATATACGTCGAAAAATAAACAGGAATAAGTAGTTCAAATGGGAGGGGGTACATGCTTCGGAGAACATATAATTTCCAGCAGAAACTTAAAAGAAATATGAGAGGACAGTTCAAAATCTATAACAAAACAAAAATAATACTGTTGCGACGCGTGACCCGATTCCTTATCATTTCACACTGTTGCGGTGTGCAACCTGATCCATCTATATAACTGTTGCGGCGTGCAACCCGATCCAATATAATATTTATTGCGGCATGCAACCCGATACAACATAACATTGTTGCGGGGTGCAACCCAATCCATATATAATAATGTTGCGGCGCGCAACCTGTTCCAAATATATAGTCAACAATAATCATAAC
This sequence comes from Nicotiana glauca, assembly GCA_026770625.1. Classification (NCBI taxonomy): domain Eukaryota; kingdom Viridiplantae; phylum Streptophyta; class Magnoliopsida; order Solanales; family Solanaceae; genus Nicotiana; species Nicotiana glauca. The sequence goes on from MU669163.1 coordinate 249,757, forward strand.
AAAAATTCCGGCAAGGGATCACTAACGAACCATACTATCCCGATAAGGGAATCGACAGTATAAATAAGTACGTCCTGGCAAGGGAGAAACAGCTATAACCAAATCTTATTCCACATCAAACCATTTCAGCAGTCACCAATACTCAACTTAGTAGTTTCCACGAAAAACAACCTTTATCCTTACTCAATATAAGGAATCATCAATTTAAAGTATTCGTAATGTTATTTAAGAACAAAAGAAGTTGCAATTTAAGACTCACGGCCATGCTCGATGTAAGCACGTGATTTTTTCCTATATGAATTACTCCCATAAATTCAAAAAAAAATTATTTCTTCCACTGTTTGCAATTTTGTGAATTATCGTGGCATTTTCTGTTAATTATTTGCATTTTGTTTGTGCATTTTAATTAGTAAAAAAAAATACAAAAAATATGTTGCATGTGCGTTTTAATTAGTTAATTTTGCATTTTAAGAATTATTTAGTAATTAGGTTGTTTTATAAAAAGGAGAATCATAAAAATAAACATCTTGCACCTTTTAATTTTAATTTTTTATTTTTGAGTAGTGCTTCTTTAATTTATTAATTGTGGCAATTATTTAGGATTAGTTAGTATTTTGATATTTTTTTTGCCAATCCGCTAGGCAAGCGCCTAGGGAAAGTTTTTATAAATTAAAATACAATGTCAAAACAAAGTGTCTGGTGGTCTTACACAATGTGAAAAATAAACTTTGACGATTACATGCTTCCTACTATCAATATTGAGAAAAGAGCTCAACATTGATATCACATATGATCTAGAATAAGCGTTGATGTATAACACATGATATATAAGATTAAGAAATTGTAGTAATATCTCCATTTGATACGCCTTGCGTAACGCTGCAAATTTAGCCACTGACCAGCATTTGTACATTTGACCTCTTTGCTCCTGTTGACGTTGGACTTTCCTTTTTGTCTTGAATAACATGCAGAGGGTTTGTCGATCAATTGCATTGCTTTGGCTATTATTTGCACATATTATCCTTATGTTATTACGTTCGATCCCTACAGAGTTGCCTATCTTGTGAAATAGCCACTTACGTAATTTGTTTGCATCCATGAAAATTTGCTCGAAGTTGAGCTGTGCCACTTTGGAACTCACTGCCCAATACCTCGTTTGTGGACACCCCAGTTGGGTGTTGTTCATGACAATGTTTGGTATGAGTGTGCTGTTGTCATATGTCACTTCTCATGCTTTCCCCCGTGATTTTTGTTTGCTAAGAACTACCCCCAAAGATCTTTTTTTTAATAATCCAAAGCACATGGCTTCAATGTGGACCATTGGCCTTAGATTTTGTATCCACTCTCGTATACCTTTTGATCTTATTGAGTGCTTTCTGTCAATCCTATGCTCATGCTCAACTTTATTGTGTTGTTGTTGCATTACTACCATCAGTTGGTAATATAGACTAGCATAGTCTACGTGTGCCCAAAAGTCTAAGAGTTCACTGAAGTGTATGCTTTGTAATTTAATCCATCCTATTGATCCATTCCTTATTTTAAAAGCATATTGCAGCAGCCTTTTTCCCCTTTTTTTTGAATATTTTCCATTCCTTCGTTTTAAGCGTGCATATAGAAAACCCAAAGTTGAGTCGATTTCCAACGCTCAGCATTTTAGCAACTTCACGTGCCCTCCATGTTGGTAGATCGATTGAGTTCAAATTCAGTAAATATTTTTTTGAGTTGTATTGCGTTGCTTTTCCACTGAAGATTCTTTCCTTTGTTTTGCACTTTCGTATCACTGAAGCCAAGAACCCTTTTAAGGCGCCCAGATTGATAACCTTGTCCCTAGAAACAACGTCTGAAACTCCTTCTTTTTGTTTTCACAATTGTTTAGTAGCATTTGTCTGTAGCAAGCCGAAGATTCCCATGCGATGCCCCATACTTTAAATGTATATATAACTACACCCAAGGTTCATATTTTTACTGTCCCAACGCACATGCCTACCTTGAGAACCTCATTCCTTGGCAGTTGCACCCATGCGTGGATACACTTACCAAAAGCAATAAGGTTTAAAGGTTGTGTAGACTGCATTTTTCCAGCTGTAGCACGTGATCTCCAACATCTTGGGTTCATCCTCAATGCTTTGAGCGTTTGTTGTGGTGCCTTTGCTCCAATTGTCGTAAATCTACTGTGTACCCTTGCTTCCTTTTGAGTGAGGAGTGTCTCCAGCTGAAAGTTCCACAAATAGAAAGCCATAGATCCAACGACTTTCTCTAATATTGGTCTCTTTGCATCCTGTGATTGATCTTAAAATGTATTTACCCTCCAGCACCATAAATTACCAAAGCTTCTGCCACGAACTGTCCATAATTGAGTGCTCACGCATGTCCCATCATGACCACATGTTCCCTTTCTTTCCAAGAAGCATGTGTGCATTAAAATAATGACCACGTGTTCCCATACTCCCAAGGCTTCCCTTTTTAATATCCTAATGTGGCACGCCTGTGTCCTTTTTGCTTCTACCAAGTATTCTTCCTCTTTTATAGGATTAAAAAATACGGTCACAAACTCCTCCCAAGTGCATTTGCACTGATGCAGTGCAGTAGCATATTGATCTGCATCAAGATGCATTGCTATAGTATTTATTTCCCATCTCCCTATATTAATAGCCTCTCCATGTGGATGAATATGCCAATTGACTTCACTATTTTTTGTAGTCTTGGATTTTTGCTCTGCATATATCGTTCCCTGTTTCTTTTTGTGCTCCATCTCCAGTCAATGTGTACATAAATGTACATGTTTCTTGACACTTTTGTGAGTGATGTTGTTGCTGCTCTCCAACGTTTCTGAATCCAAAAGGTAACCTCTATTATTGTCAAGAAACTGCATGTGTCCATGTTACTCACTAGTGATTTTCTTTCATGGGAATGAACACAAGGTGCTAATACCACCCAAAGAGAGTTAATTATTAAGCAAGGCATGGGACGATTACCGGCACCTGCAAAATAGAACACATGGTTAGCTAAAACAAGCTATGTTGAGACCTTCTCTCGAAGTATTTGATATTTGCAATTGTTGTATATTCCTCTTCTGTTTTTTGTTCTCCTTTTCAAGCTTTTCCTTTTAATTCCTTCTTGCTTTCTACTCCAGCTTGTTGCTTCATTTTTTCTTAACCTGTTGCAACTTTTACTCGTAGATCGGGACATTGTGACTTATCATCATTCACTATCTTTCTTCCTTGAATGTCCAGCTTCCAGAAATTATGTACTTCAATGATTCCATGGTCTAGAGCATAATTAGCCAAATGATCTGCAAGTTTGTTCCCTTCTCTGAGTGTGTGTGTGAAACTGTCACATTACTCCTATTCATCATATCTTTGATTTCCTCTACTGCTTTTGCAATACTCCATGGAACAACTCACTCTTCAGTTATTACTTTCATGAGGACCATGGAATCTGTATGAACTTCAATTAGGACATAATCATTTTCCACACAGTATCTCAATGCTTCCAGTAGCGCAATTGCCTCTGCAACAGTGTTTGAAACTTCCTGAATTTTCTTTCCATAGGCATATAATACATCCCCTTCTTCATTCCTTAATACATATCCAATATAACTTCTGCCTGGATTTCCCCTAGAAGCCCCATCTGTGTTTACTGTTATCCAACCTTTCTTAGGACATTCCCACAGTATCTTGGTAATGATTGCATAGTCGATGAAATCTGTTATGTTTGTCGACGCAACTGGAGTTAGAGTGTTGTGGATAGGAATAACAGTATGCTTATTACTCAATACCATTGCTACATTTTGCTTTTTCACAGTAGGGACAAACACAGGTGCATTTGGGCTTAGACCTCTCTTGCTTGACAAAACAGAGGAGGATTTAGAACCTTGCTGATCGTGCTGCTTAATTGTTTTAGCATGTTGCACCTATTGCAACTTCTTTTTCTTTTCAGTTGATTCCTTTGATCTTGATGTGCTGACTATTTGTGCAATTGTAGGAATGGAATTTTCTCGAGATTTATCTGCTGAACCTGCCTCAGTACCTTCATCATCCACAGCCTGATCTGCCCATCTTTGGGATATATACTCTTCTTCATATTTCTTATTAGAATCATATTCATCTTGTTCCTCTTCTGTTTGGTAAACCCAGCTTTCATGTTAACCCAAATCTGCCTGCACTATCTCTTGTAAAATATGTGAAGTGGCCTTATTGTTTACCTCAGTTGTTGTTAGCTTTTTAGAGGCAGAAGACAGTATGTAAAGAGCCTCACGATTGCTTGTTGGGTGCACTGATTCTTCTGAAAAGATAATGGCATTGTTGGATGGAACATCCTATTTAGAGGTGTTTAGTCCAACCTTATAAACATTAGCATTATCACCATTAGATTTGTAGTGCTGAGCTAGAGGATTTGTAACAATCTTTCCAGTGAACGCATGCATTGTGTTCATATTCTCCAAAATTTGAGCCCCAAGAGAAGTAAGATTCAATGCTACCGGAGTTGATAAGCTATTTTGATCCAGTTTCTGGGCATTATAACTCTCAATCAGCTGCAAATTCTCTCCAGTCAACTTCTCATCATCATCATTCACATTGTGAAGAGCAGCAAAAAGGTTCGAACTGTTTTTTGGATCATCATGATGCACGTTCTTGGTAGCAGCCACAGTATTTTTTGCAATTGTCTTTTTATCAGTTACTGTTGTCCAACCTTTTTGCATATTTTCCTCCTCCTTGCTGCCCATATTATGTGAATTCAGTTTAGATAGAGATCTATTGACCTTCCCATCAGAAACAACATTGCTACTGTTATTTACAGCCATTTGATCACCTTCCTGTCCAGCATTTTTCCTTTCCTGCTGCATAGCTGATCTAGCCTGCACCTTAGCCTCTATATCCTTTAAGTCATAGAGTCGACTAGATGCACCATGTATTCTATGTAGTGAATTGGATTTCCCCCTCAAAGCATCATTATGTGTAGCATGAGCTAACATAGCAGCCTGATCAATAAGACTCACAATAGCCAATTCCTGCTTTTTTTGTTTAGCCGTTGAAGTATCGACCTTAGGCATATTTCGCTGGTCATTAGTAGAACAAACAGTAACCCCCACAGCTTTTGTACTGTCTATCACTGCACCAGCTGTATTTGACAAAACTTGCCCAACTTGTGCTTTATCTATTTGGATCCCATCTTTATTAAATTGTTGCTCTTGACCTAGGCCCTTAACCACCCCAGCTGAAATAGTCAAAACATTATTAATTGCAACAACAGTTGTATTATCAAAAATTTTCACACTATCAACATCTTGTCCTTTAACAAGCGCAGTAGTAGTAACACTCAACCCAGTTGTTTTTTTATTTTCAAATGGACCAACATTTTTTTGTAGACAGTGTTGAAATTGCCCAATTTCAACACAATTTGTCTGTGTATCATTACCAGCCTGCACATTAGATGGCATAACCTCTAAAACACTGCATAAGGCTTCAACTGTGACTCCTGCAGTTTGGACTATTGTAGCTGAAAGTCGAACCTCTTGTCTTTGAACACCATCAGTTGATTTTCCATGCAAGCCAGATGAATTCACATCATCACTAGTAGTTTTCATAGTTGCAGCAGAATTAGCATTTGTATCATTATTAGCCTACACAGCATTTTGCACATCCTCTGAAATTCTACGTGTTTCAACTAGTATTTTATCAATTCCAGTTACAACATTTCGCACACCTGCTGCCACAGTCACAACTTCCATTCTTCTTTTTTCATCAAGCAATTGCCTCAAGTCCCCTTGAAATTTCTCAACTAATCGACCTTCATTATCCTTTATCCGATCCTCACTTTGCATGACAACATATCCTTCACTTGCCCTGCTTCCTGCTACCTTTTCATTCACACGTCGACATGTTTTTTCATCATGTCCTTGGTGTTTACAATGGTTGAAACATAATGGAAAATTATCATACACAAAATCCTGGAAAACTTCAACTATTCTGCCAGTTTGTTTGCCCAAAAATTGCATCCTCAATTTATCAGGTAGTTTATCCATTAAGTCAAGAATAACCTTTACCCACACCGTACTGGGACACGACTTAGTCTATGTAGCTTTGTCAATGGATATAGGCTTACCAACAGTTGAAGCTATAGACAACAAAGCCTTCATAGTAAACAACTCCGTTGGCATATTTGGTAAGGAAATCCAAAATCGTGAGTCTTAAATTGCAACTTGTTTTGTTCTTAAATAAAATTACGAATACTTTAAATTGATGATTCCTTATATTAAGTAAAGATGAAGGTTGTTTTTCGTAGAAACTACTAAGTTGAGTATTGGTGATTGCTGAAATGGTTTGATGTGGATTATGATTTGGTTATAGCTCTTTCTCCCTTGCCGGGACGTACTTATTTAAACTGTCGATTCCCTTGCCAGGATAGTGTGGTTCGTTAGTGGTCCCTTGCCGAGACTATTGTTATGATTATTGTTGACTATATATTTGGAACGGGTTGCACTCCACAATATTATTATATATGGATCGGGTTGCACCCCGCAATAATGTTATGTTTGATCGGGTTGCATACCGCAACAAATATTATTTTGGATCGGGTTGCACGCCGCAACATTTATATAGATGGATCGGGTTGCTGTCACGCCCCAAATCGAGGGACATGAACGGCGCGCGATCGGGTAGCCCCAGTCAAGCGGACCTGGGTGCCTTTCCTATCCAACGTGCTTCCCCGTATTTTCATTGCTCATTAACCAAAGGAAATAGCCATTTTTATAATTAAAACGCCTTTTTACAAAAACATACATATCATACATGGTTACTTAATGCGGTTTACAACTTACATCGCCCAGCATACAAAATACATTTTTTTTACATAAGTTCGTAACCCACATTTACAGTCTACGGAGCCTCTAAGGATACAAAGGATAATACAATACTTGCCGGTAACAAGGCTCCGGATATACCTTACACAAATACCAAAACATGAATCCGAAATAAAAAGAGAGCGGCATGAGCCATGCAGGGCCCCGAGAGGTAAAGGGCTCACCAATACAGCTGACGGAAAGTGAAAGGGAGCTATGGTCGGTGGACTGGAGTACCTCCTATCGATCCACATATAATCATAACACGAATGTAGAGCCCCCGGCAAAAGGGCCGTCAGTACGTTTGAATTGTGCTGGTATGTATAAACAAACCTTGCCCTAACTAAACTCAAACATACACAAGTAACAAGTAGTAATGGAATAAACAATCAAATACACATGAAAGGAAACAATCAAGCCAAACAAGTTTACAATTTCTCCATTTCCCCTTTCAACATTTTCAAATAAATGATTTCACAACATTCTCATATTTTTATTTCAATAGTGATTTCGATCACTTTCCACCCTTATTATCTTGGCCACCCTTATCACCACAACCCACACCCTATTACTTCTTGTTGCGGCGTGCAACTCGATCCCACCAAACAATCACAATTCACAAGTAACACAACAAAAACAACAATTCACAAGGAAAATAACAACAATTCTCAAGAACAACAACAACAAATCTCAAGGACAACGACAACAATTCTCAAGGAATAGAAGCACAATTAACAAAGGAGTTCCATAACCATCAATGCCATTTCCATCTTATTCAACAGCCCAATGTTCAATTTAAGTCACAACGATAATTGTCCACGATAAACCACATATGATATTACCACAGTTGCTTCAATTGCATCAATTACGATTCCTTTCCATCATTTGTTACACATCTCATACCACACAACCACATTTACACACACACATTTGGTTTGTTGCCATTTACTTGCACTATCATATTGGAATACTTAACCAACAACGTTCAACGCACATTAATCACATGAATTCACAAATATCCCACATAAGTAAACACATACCAATCACAAGAATTTAGTTTCACAAATAATCCACGTAGATATCACCTACCAAATATTCGTACACCAAACAAGGTGAATTTACAAAGATCAAAGTTAGCCATACATACGTCGTTTAAGCTTTCCTTAAGTTACTACAACGTTCCGGAAATTCTAGCAATTCCAATCTACTTTAAGACATAACAAAATTGAACACAAATACTCATGATTTTAGCATATTTGAGCATTTTATCAAATACTAGTTGAGCATCATAATTTCAAATCTCTTTTTTTCAAGGTTTTTCTTCATTCCCCAACCAAATCTTTACTTATATGTTAAAAAATCTACCCACAAACCTAATTTGGACATGCATGTATATATAATAGTATTACACCCAATAATCATACCTCAATACCCCATTTTATACCCCAAACTCGAAATTAAAACCTAGGGTATAGAATCTTACCTCTTAGATGAAGAACTTGTGATTGTGTTCTTTGATTCTTGAAGGTTGATGCAAGGTTTGGATGATTATGAAGCTAGACCTCTCCTTTCTCTCTATGTATGCTCTCATCTCTCTCTAAAATCAGTAAGAAATGACCCTAAAATGAACCCAAAGCCTATATATTGAAATGGGTTCGGGTTATAAAAATTAAAAAATTAACCCTCCGATGTCGGGTCTGCTATAGCAGAATGGAGCACAAAACGAGAATGCTGGCTGCATAATGCACCGCAAAATCAGCGCCCAATGCTGGGCTACACTGGCCTAGTCTGCGACAGAAATTAGACCCCAAAGTCAGAAATGCGAGTGGTTTTGCGGTCGCAGATTTGACACAGGATCACATTTTCCAGCCTTTGGTAATTAGATCATAACTTTACGTAGGAATGTCCAAATGATGAACGGTTTGAAGCGTTGAAAACTAGACTCGAAGACCTTTCATTTGATAGGTAATTAATCAGATAAGACCTTATACATATATAGCTATGCTCGTTCAAAGTAGGGACTAGTCCAAGCTCATTTGGAATTTTAGCGTATTATGAACTTTTCCAATTTTTCTTAGACTTAGGCCTTTTCTTGGACCCCAAGTTACTTACCATAAGAATTATACACATATTTACCAAATCCAATTGATGTACACCATGTTAATAGCACATAAAATATTATAATAAGCCTAGATGGCACCACGAAATCCTAGGTTACTTAGCAAAATTTTCCGGGGCCTTACATTTCCCCGCCCCCCCCAGGATCATTCGTACTCAAATGAGGATTTTGAAAATCAGTTGGTTTTGAAAAAAGAAAAACATGTTATGCAAGCTCCCAAATTTTCACTAACTCCCCTATTTTTAGAAAATTTTGCCAGAGTTTCCTTTGTAATTTGGACATATCCACCTGTCAGAGAGCCCCCGAACATATTTCCAAGCACCATTACACAAATCCTATTATCCCTACAACTGGTATACAATTCATTTCCTCAACACTTGCACATATTCAATCATTTAACACATTTTTGCACATAGTTTGGTCACTTCGATGAGTCCCATACAGTTCAACCAATACACTATACACATTTCAATTAATCATTACCAATCTAAACTCCCATTATTCATTCACTTATCACAAGAGTTCTTACAAAACTTTCATTTACCAAAAAGGATTTTCACATGACCCAAGTAATCACAACACATACAATTCTTGCACAACTTGAGGAGTTACAATAGTAAAGCATTTAGGGGAGATATGGGGTGTCTTTGCTCCAAATGGGACACAACATTAGTTTGCTTAGAGATAAGAGTTCGCACGATCACTACTAGACTTGTTCAAACAAATGGGGATATTTTTCTTTCCTTTCATCTTCCGCTTCCCATGTGGCTTCCTTAACTCGATAAAGCACCACAATATTTATATATCAATGACAAAAACCTCAGCTTTACAAACACTACTCTATCACGATGATACCTGGGCATGGACTGCACATTTTTAAATCATATCACCTAGAAGGTACCTTCCAAATCAAAACCAACTGCTATGCAATCAAGAGAAAATATTTTATTTCCATAATACTATCGGCCTTCAATGGCCTCTTATATCTACGGACTTCGCTAGAACACATTCACAGGAGCAATTTCGACCCCTAAACTTACTTAACAAGGATAACAAGTATATATCTCGCATAAGCTAACTATCCACTAACTTCACCTTCAATAATTTCCACCGAAATGATACACAATTGATCTCCACCTACTTTCTTAGACATAGACATCTGAATCCACAAAATATATGGCAAACAACTATGGGGACACTTCATACTCCTACTGCAGCCTAATGTGGAATACACTTATGCAACCTTTATTATCAACTCACACAACATCTTCAGGGGAAAAATACTGAGAATAGCCTGCTCACCCTCCAAACTCTAAATCTCTGGGCGAACATTCACACTAAACCCTTGATGACCTCCAAAAATTACTCTACGATGTGCTATCATAAACTGACCATAAAATTACCTATCAAACATATATGTGACAACACTATGAAGCTTCATCTTTGACTTGTCTGAAATTACAATACCCAATGGATTTAATACGATGAGGATCAACAGAGTCTAAGATCAGGCTAGAGTTATTCTGGAATCCATTAATGTGCTGAGTAGAGTACTTTCTGAGGTTATATGCTAAGGGACACGAAAGCTACAACTAACAATGCTGACATGGTTAATTAATGTGACGACGTCAATTATTACACAAATGAGGTATAGGGGTAAGTAGTACATTGGCAATAGGAATCATTAAGGAGGAATATTTAAGTACATGACCCAGTCGTTTCCTAGAGTGAAGGGAAAATCAATTCATGCTCTGGTACCTTGAATGAGATATGGGATTCAAAATACATGAAGTGGAACTACACTCCTGACGTTAGCTGACACAAGAAATCTATGTCGTAAGCCCATGAGGATGACAAGAAGTTGAACAATTATGAGATTATCACATTTCATACAACTTAACCATTCCTGATAGTTGATCATATATGAGAGAACTAAAGATACATACACTTGTCTTTCAAATCAATGAGCTCATGATATGTGCAAAAATTCTAACGGCATCTAATCTCACCCCTTTCACGAGTAAAACCACATAGCTCGCACATCTAAATGTTGGGATGAAATCATGTATTGGTTAGAGGCGTTCTAATGGTTAACATGATGCTCCGAGGAGAAAGGAAAATGACACTCCTATCCACCCAAAGAGATGGAATACCAAGGCTAGATAAACTCCCCCCACATGAAAATGATATAGTCAATTATTTTAGAAGTCGAGTGAGAAGGTGGCCACGTAACCCATTCAATCCGACCCATTGAAGACCTTTGAAAAGGACATACACTTTGGTTTAAAATCACGACAATTAAATCTTGGGCCTTAAGGAAAATCATTACTTTTTGAAACCCAATAGATATGCCCTCGCGGTCCTAGAAAATTATTAACAATGACGAGAAAGTACTTAAAACCATTACGAGTTGGTATAAAACAAGACCTCAAAGTGCTCACATGGATAAGTTCGAAAGAATGAGACGTCTTAATGCACTTATCGAGGAGAAGTAACCTGGGTTATCTAGTCACATAGATAAACAGAGCAAGTAAATGGTTGTTTGAAGAACATCTACAAAGAATACCAGCAATATTTATTTGTTTTAACAAAAGGAATATGTCCCCTTCCTTAATGCTACAAGACTTCCTCTTTGATGCCATAAAACGTAAATGAATTTTACAATGAGAGTTATTAGATGAAATAGATAGTAGTGTAGCAAAACTAATGAGCACCATTTGGAACCAACAATCTTAAACTAAGTTGAAGATATTAGAAGTCCATAGTAAAGGGGGATTTACCCACTTTTAGTATCCTTTTAGAAAAGGGTACTTGTAGAGTATAAAAATGAGGTGAATTTAATTGGATTGTATTGTTGGGTGACTAGTCAAGACATTGAGATAATATCGCATTGAAGATTACAGGTAAACAACACACCATGCAAGACAAATGAAAAGAAAGTGAAAGAGCCTTATGGAAGTAACCTTTACATTGTATCCGTTAGGAAGCGTGGTAATATAAAGCGATTACGAGAAGCTACATTTTTGAAAGAAGATCTCTATATGAAGTCATGTGATGTATAGATCAAGAATTCAAATAATCCAATTATGTTTAGCAACTCTACTTCATAATGAAGCACTACAACACACTTCTACACAACCGGCTATTGCGAACCACATTGGGAGATGTCGTAAGACTTGACTGAGAGAAAGGCTTTGACATATGAATGTGTTACTAGGTGTATTTCTCCTTGGTCAACCCAAAAACTAAAGACGAGAGTTATACTGATAAGCAGATCGTTGGACTAGCACAATTGTAGATAATCCATTATCAGAAAAAGATCATTCAATTTCAGTAATTGCGGCTTGTTGTCGACCCTTGATGAACTTGAAGTGATATGAGAACCCAATGAGATACTATAGAATAATAATGGAGGGTTTGCAAATATTCATAATGAGTTCTCCATGGATTTTAACTTGAGAACTACACAGATGCTAATGAAATACAGAAAAATATGAGAAACAGGTGTCGTGCTATAATAACCCGCAAATGTGTGCTTGGTCTTGACAGAGAGCCTAGTAGGGGTCCTTACGAGAAAGGAGGTGTTACCATGACTCATGGAAGGATATGTTCTCTCATGGTTATCGAACAAGTGTGGGAAAACTGGCACAATGGATTCACTAACTGAATAACACAATGAACATATGTTATGGAGGTGTAAAGAGAAAATAAGCATCTGATATGAGGTGGACATGCTTCTGCTATATTAACTCCCAACTGCAATATACTACCATACCACGAGCAATCATAATACTAGAACAAAGTGAGCTACCTACAGCGGGATGTCCCAAGTGGACACGAAAGTTATGGCAACACAATATTTTCCTATGACGGGAATGTGAGGATCCCAATTTTTAGAGAGACTTTATGCACACGGTGAGCATTTCGATTTACATGCACTCCTGTAATAGGTGTTAAGGTATACTCTTATGTTACTAGGCAGTGAGAAGCTTTCATGATGATATTCGCAATAGAGTAGATTGACTGTTCAAACCATATAAGCCATATACTTAACTGAGTAAAAGAGTGACTCAAGAAGGATCACAACGCTAGGATGCTTTGCATGGAACTTGGCACCATATAGGTAAATTTTACGATGGTGCATGTATAGGCACGAGCGAGTAGATTTTGTCCATTTAAATAAAAAGATTCTATAGGAAATGCATCAGATATAGTCCCTTTGTTAGAATTTAGGAAAAGCAAGTGGGAAGTATCAACCCTAGAGTTATAACTCAATTCAAGGGCATAATTATAAAACTTAATTCCACAAGAATGTAAATAAGAGAATTCATAATAGAGTAGATTCACGAATAGTGCATCTCGTTCAAAGAGTCGATACACGCAATGTTTTGTTATTCAATACCTTATTAATACCATGTTTATGAAAACTCTTCAATATGGATGTACATATACAATGAGTAGAAATTCTGATTTGACTCACTTAATGACTTTAGGTTGGTAGGGCAATAGCTTAATCGATACTCCTCGACTCCACATCCCCAATGTACATAGATAACATACTGATATACTACATGATCTGATGGTGCAGAGACATCAATAGGGACGAGGACACTCCCCTCTTAGCGATATGTTTTACCAATCCATCCACAGCTCAATACATTCTCCTAACAAGTCCTTGGGCAATCAACTAGGACTCAATGGTGGGGTCAATCCCTCCTTACATGCTTCAAATACACGGATTATGGTATCAAGGTTACCAATATTGAGAATAAGACTTAGAGAGGAAATCAGCTCCCTAACTTGAGCTCTATCGCACGATTGGAGTATCAAAGAAGGGTGAAATTCCTAAATGTCCAAATAGCCTCCTACTTATAGATGTGGTCGGCAATACACCGATAAGAAGGACTCTACTAGACACGGCTCCGAGACATCCTAGGACACTTTAAAACCTTAGGATCTAATACCAAGTTTGTCACGCCCCAAACCGACGGACATGAATGGCGCCCGACTGGGTAGCCCCAGTCAAGCGGACCCGGGTGCCTTTCCTATCCAACGTGCTTCCCCGTATTTTCATTGCTCATTAACCAAAGGAAATAGCCATTTTTATAATTAAACACCTTTTTACAGAAACATATATACCATACATGGTTACTTAATAAGGTTTACAACTTACATCGCCCAGCATACAAAATACTTTTTTTTTACATAAGTTCGTAACCCACATTTACAGTCTACGGAGCCTCTAAGGATACAAAGGATAATACAATACTTGCCGGTAACAAGGCTCAGGCTATACCTTACACAAATACCAAAACATGACTCCAGAATAAAAAGAGTGCGGCCTGAGCCATGCAGGGCCCCGAGAGGAAAAGGGATCACCAATACAGCCGATGGAAAGTGAAAGGGAGCTATGGTCGGTGGACTGGAGTACCTGCTATGGATCCACCTATAATCATAACACGAATGAAGCGCCCCCAGCAAAAGGGACTTCAGTACATTTGAATTGTACTGGTATGTATGAACAAACCTTGCCCTAAGTAAACTCAAACCATACACAAGTAAAAAGTAGTAATGGAATCAACAATCAAATACACATGAAAGGAAACAATCAAGCCAAACAAGTTTACAATCTCTCCATTTCTCCTTTCATCATTTTCACATAAATGATTTCACAACTTTCTCATATTTTCATTTCAATAGTGATTTCGATCACTTTCCACCCTTATTACCTCGGCCACCCTTATCACCACAACCCACACCTTATTACTTCGTGTTGCAGCGCGCAACCCGATCCTACTAAACAATCACAATTCACAAGCAATACAACAACACCAACAATTCACAAGGACAACAATAACAATTCTCAAGAACAACAACAACAATTCACAAGGACAACAACAACAATTCTCAAGAACAACAACAACAAATCTCAAGGACAACGACAACAATTCTCAAGGAATAGCAGCACAATTCACAAAGGAGTTCCATAACCATCAATGACATTTCCATCTTATTCAACAACCCAATGTACAATTTAAGTCACAACAATAATTGCCCACGACAAGCCACATATGATAATACCACAGTTGCTTCAATTGCATCAATTACGATTCCTTTCCATCATTTGTTACACAACTCTTGCCACACAACCACATTTACACACACACATTTGGTTTGTTGCCATTTACTTGCACTATCATATCTGAAGACTTAACCAACAACGTTCAATGCACATTAATCACATGAACTCACAAATATCCCACATAAGCAAACACATACCAATCACAAGAATTTAGTTTCACAAATAATCCACGTAGATATCACATACCAAATATTCGAACACCAAACAAGGTGAATTTACAAAGATCAAAGTTAGCCATATATACCTCATTTAAGCTTTCCTTAAGTTACTACAACATTCCGGAAATTCTAGCAATTCCAATATACTTTGAGACATAGCAAAATTGAACACAAATTAGAAAGGTATTCATGGTTTCAGCTCATTTGAGCATTTTATCAAATACTAGTTGAGCATCTTAATTTCAAATCTTTTTTTTCAAGGTTTTCCTTCATTCCCCAGCCAAATCTTTACTTATATGTTAAACAATCTACCCACAAACCTAATTTGTACATGCATGTATACATAGTAGTATTACACCCAAGAATCATACCTCAATACCCCATTTTATACCCCAAACTCGAAACTAAAACCTAGGGTATAGAATCTTACCTCTTAGATAAAGAACTTGTGATTGGGTTCTTTGATTATTGAAGGTTGATAAAAGGTTTGGATGATTATGAAGCTAGACCTCTCCTTTCTCTCTCTATATGCTCTCATCTCTGTCCAAAATCAGTAAGAAATGACCACAAAATGAACCCCAAAGTCTATATATTGAAATGGGTTCCGATTATAAAAATTAGAAAATTAACCCTCGATGCCGGGTCTGCTATAACAGAATGGACCACAAAATGAGAATACTGGCCGCATAATTGTAAGGCCCCGAAAATTATTTTTCGAGTAATTTAAGATTTCGTCGTGCCAAGGTAGGCTAAATTATTTTATTTCGTGTGCAAATAAGGATTTATGATATTATTGATATCAATTGGATATGGTAATAAGTATATAAGTCTTATTATAAGTGATTTGGGGTCTAAGGAGAGGCCTAAGTCTAAGCCAAGTTGGAAAATTGCATATTAGACGAAATCTGTAAATGAGTGCGCACAATACCTTACTTTGAACGATCATATCTCCAGTTATATAAGGATTTGTGTGATGCAAAACCTATAAAATTAAAGCACTTTGAGTCTAAATTCCAACGCAACAAACCGTTCGTCATTTGGAGGTGCATACAGAAAGTTATGACCATTTTACTGGTCAGGTGTCACTCGCGTGAACAGTGTGCGAACTTCGCGCGAGCTCGCGAGTTCGCGTGTTTTTGCTGAGTATTCTGCCCCGACGCACGAACAACGCGCGAACTATGCAAAAGTTCGCGCACCTGGAAGGTTTTAATACCCCTAAAGACCAGAAATAAGAGATTTTGAGATATCTCTCAAGGTTAGGGTTCTCTCTACACCCCAACTCGACCAAGGCATCAAATTGCACACCTAAGGTGAGTTTTTAAGTGTGTTTTCATGGTGATTTCACTTCTCAATTACTAGTTACAACATGATTTTGGTTGGATTTCATAGGATTTCTTCAAAACCTCAAGAACACCCCAAAGTTGTCTTTCAAGAATTGGTCTACAACAGGTAATCCTACACCTTATAATTACATATATGGATATATTATGGGAATATGAGTATGAATTAATTGTTAGAACTCTTGGTGTAGTGATTCAAAGCCATAAGTGCCTAACCTAGGTTGTGTTAGTTGTAGAGATTATGAAATGGGTTAATTAAGGAGGTTGATGGTTGAGTGTGAACGAATGGATTTACATATGTTGTTGGAAGTTATAAATTGGTTAGGAATGATGGTGAAATGAATTGTTGGTTAGTGGTGATTGTTGGATGAACTAATACTATGGTTATGAGACGTAAAGATCTATACCTACAAGGTGTTTGATAATAGGCCTAAATGGCATAAGTTATGGAATTTATTACTAATATTGGCCCTATTGAATGTTGTATTGTAGATTGAAGTTGATTAAGTGTATTGGATCGTTGTAGTATCATTAAGGGGTGAATTTGAGGTATGCATGGCTAAAACTCCCTCTTCTTAGAAATTGAGCTCCCATGGTGTCCCTGTATATGTTGTAAGTCCGAAATTTAATTTATGTAGTATTCATTATTTCAAAGAATTTGTGTGTTGCAAGAATATATGTGAAGGATGTACCTCAATGTATTTAATATGTTATTCTTGGTAAATGAAGATATGTGAATAATGGGAACTATGTGCTAAAATGCCTAGACTTTAATTCAAGTTTAAATTGAGATTTTGATGCCAAATTGTGTGAGAAAACTCGTTATGGTTGATCCTCCAAATTGTTCTTATGTGTACCAAAAGTATTTGACTGATTGTGTCTAGTTGTTGGTAATGTACAAAGATGTTTGGAAGTGAAGACAGGTGTTGTGTAAATGTGGTAAGATTGAACTTTGGATTCTTGTTGTGATTGGTACTTTACATGAATTAGTGTTGTGACCCTATAATTGTAAAAGATGCATTCCAATATGATCAAAGTGCTATTGTTGATAACTTAAAAAGGGTGCAAGGAATGTGAATCATGTATTGAAATTCTAAGACCTTAAATTGAGATTGAGTTGTCTATCGTATGCCAAACTATGTGAAATCCTCTATGTGTAGAGATGTTTGAAGTAATCAAATGAATTTGGGAAATAGAGTGTGGCCAACGTGCCGAGAACTTGAATTATAATTGTATAATGTCATGATTGAAAAGGAAGGATTCAAAAATAATTGGTGTAATTATTTGCTTATGCCTTTGATGTGTGTTTTTTTTGCGGGTTGGTGTACCCCCTCTATTGATTTGGAAGAGCCCATGGTGTTTAAAGTTCCATTGTCAATAAACTTGAGGTGCATGATCTCTGAGATATTGTACATGCCGAGGATTCATGGTTCCTCTCATGTGTACTTGACATCTTGAATTGAATCGCTTGTTGTTGAAATTGATATTGATATGAAATATGTGGAAATGATGTGAAATGTGGGAAATAAAAGATTGAGTTATGAAATATGGCCTAGTGCCAAGTATGCTATAATGATGGTGGCCCCATGTGCCGATATAATATAAAATGTGAATCCTATGGATGGGCTATGAAACGCATAGGGGTATAACATAATATGTGGAACCTATGGACGGGCTATGAAATGCATAGGTGTGTAACATGATATGTGAACCCTATGGACGGGCTATCAAACGCATAGGGGTAGAATGTGAAATGTGGAACCTATGGACGGGCTATCAAACGCATAGGGGTAGAATGTGAAATGTGGAACCTATGGACGGGCTATCAAACGCATAGGGGTAGAATGTGAAATGTGGAACCTATGGACGGGCTATCAAACGCATAGGGGTAGAATGTGAAATGTGGAACCTATGGACGGGCTATCAAACGCATAGGGGTAGAATGTGAAATGTGGAACCTATGGACGGGCTATCAAACGCATAGGGGTAGAATGTGAAATGTGGAACCTATGGACGGGCTATCAAACGCATAGGGGTAGAATGTGAAATGTGGAACCTATGGACGGGCTATCAAACGCATAGGGGTAGAATGTGAAATGTGGAACCTATGGACGGGCTATCAAACGCATAGGGGTAGAATGTGAAATGTGGAACCTATGGACGGGCTATCAAACGCATAGGGGTAGAATGTGAAATGTGGAACCTATGGACGGGCTATCAAACGCATAGGGGTAGAATGTGAAATGTGGAACCTATGGACGGGCTATCAAACGCATAGGGGTAGAATGTGAAATGTGGAACCTATGGACGGGCTATCAAACGCATAGGGGTAGAATGTGAAATGTGGAACCTATGGACGGGCTATCAAACGCATAGGGGTAGAATGTGAAATGTGGAACCTATGGACGGGCTATCAAACGCATAGGGGTAGAATGTGAAATGTGGAACCTATGGACGGGCTATCAAACGCATAGGGGTAGAATGTGAAATGTGGAACCTATGGACGGGCTATCAAACGCATAGGGGTAGAATGTGAAATGTGGAACCTATGGACGGGCTATCAAACGCATAGGGGTAGAATGTGAAATGTGGAACCTATGGACGGGCTATCAAACGCATAGGGGTAGAATGTGAAATGTGGAACCTATGGACGGGCTATCAAACGCATAGGGGTAGAATGTGAAATGTGGAACCTATGGACGGGCTATCAAACGCATAGGGGTAGAATGTGAAATGTGGAACCTATGGACGGGCTATCAAACGCATAGGGGTAGAATGTGAAATGTGGAACCTATGGACGGGCTATCAAACGCATAGGGGTAGAATGTGAAATGTGGAACCTATGGACGGGCTATCAAACGCATAGGGGTAGAATGTGAAATGTGGAACCTATGGACGGGCTATCAAACGCATAGGGGTAGAATGTGAAATGTGGAACCTATGGACGGGCTATCAAACGCATAGGGGTAGAATGTGAAATGTGGAACCTATGGACGGGCTATCAAACGCATAGGGGTAGAATGTGAAATGTGGAACCTATGGACGGGCTATCAAACGCATAGGGGTAGAATGTGAAATGTGGAACCTATGGACGGGCTATCAAACGCATAGGGGTAGAATGTGAAATGTGGAACCTATGGACGGGCTATGAAACGCACAGGTGTATAATATGATATGTGAACCCTATGGACGGGCTATGAAACGCATAGGGGTATAATATAAAATGTGGAACCTATGGACGGGCTATGAAACGCACAGGTGTATAATATGATATTTGAACCCAATGGATGGGCTATGAAGCGAAACTTAGAGGTATGGAAATTTTGTGAAAGCTATGTGATCCCTTTTATTTGTTGTTGTGGGAATTGTTAAAGCTTTTGATTTACTTTATGAATTCTTTATTCTTGTTTGATAGTTCTTTCTAATTAAATGGTGTTTAGTTATACAAACCAGTACAATTCAAATGTACTGACGTCCCTTTTTGCCGGGGGCTCTACATTCGTGTTATGATTGTAGGTGGATCTATAGCAAGTACTCCGGTCCACTGAGAGTAGCACTCCTCTCCATCCCATCAGTTGTATTGGTGAGCCCCACTTCCTCTTGGGGTCATGTGCGGTTCATGCCACCTTCTTTTGAGTTTATTGTGTATTGTAAGGTATAGCTGGGGCTTTGTCGCCGGCAAGTATTGGTTGAGTTCCAAGTATCCATAGAGGCTCCGTAGACATAATGTGGATGGTGTATAAAAGTATTTTGGGTAGTAATGGTACGGTTCGGAATCGTGGTCCACGTTGGTAAATGTTGTATGTATTTTTGCAAGTAATTGGTATCAAATGTTGGAATAGATAAAAAGTAGAAATGAACTCAAGTTGTAAGTTTATGCTTAAGGCTCAAATTGCTATTTCAAAAGAATAATGTATATTGGAATCACGGGGTAACGCGTGGGATAGGAAAGGAAATTCCAGGTCCGCTTGACTGGGGTCCTCCGGTTGAGCCCCGGTCATGTCCCTCGGTTTTGGGGCGTGACAATAATGCACCGCAAAATCGGCTCCGAAAACTGGGCTACACTGGCCCAGTCTGCGACAGAAATGTGACCGCAAAGTCAGAAATGCGACTGGTTTTGCGGTCGCAGATTTGACACAAGATCACATTTTCCAGCCTTTGGTAATTTGATCATAACTTTATGTAGGAATATCCAAATGACAAACGGTTTGAAGCGTTGGAAACTAAACTCGAAGACCTTTACTTTGATAGGTAATTCATCATATAAAGCCTTATAAATATTTAGCTATGATCGTTCAAATTAGGGACTAGTGCAAGCTTATTTGGAATTTTAGCGTATTATGAACTTTTCCAATTTTTCTTAGACATAGGCCTTTCCTTGGACCCCAAATTACATACCATAAGACTTATACACATATTTTACAAATCAAATTGATGTAAACCATGTTAATAGCACATAAAATATTATAATAAGTCTAGGTGGCACCACGAAATCCTAGGTTACTTAGAAAATTTTTCCGGGACCTTACAGTTGCACACCACAATAGTGTGAAATGATAAGGGATCGGGTTGTGCGTCGCACCAGTATTATTATTGTTTTGTTGTAGATTTTGAACTATTCTCTCATATTTCTTTTAAGTTTCTACTAGAAATGATATGTTCCCCGAAGCATGTACCCCCTCCCATTTGAACTGCTTATTCCTGTCTATTTTTTGCCGTATATTATATAATTGTACAGGTTTATCTGGAGTCTGGTCCTAGCCTCTTCACTACATCCCTGGGGTTAGTCCAGACACATACTAGCACATGAGGTCAGTTGTGCTAATGCTACACTCTGCATTCTGTGCAGATACCGGAGCAGCACTGGGCAGTAGCAATTGGGGAGCCAGCCTTCAGTACACAGAGATCCCGAGGTAGTCCTGCAGACGTCCGCAGGCCTGACGTCTCTTCTATCTACTCATATGTTTTTTTTTCATTTGTATCCCAGACATACTGTATTTCTTTTCTACATACATATGTATGTAGTATTCATAGACAACCCGTGAATATTGTGACACTGGTTTCTGGGTAGAGACGCATGTTGGTATTTTCGTGTTGGTTTTGGTATTATATTAGTCTAATTCTTCCGCTAAATTTCATCTTTCGCTATTATTTACTGTTGATCACCTGTTAATACAAGTTGTTAAAAGGATTAAAAAGAAAGAGTTAAAATTTCTAAATTTTATGGCTTGTCTAGCTTCTACGAGTAGGCTCCATCATGACTCCCGAGGTTGGGAAATCCGGGTCTTGACACTTCGCCTGCCTCTAGATTCCCACTCAATACTCCACTCTCCCCCACTCATGTTCCCCACCCATATGCTCTTCCCCTTCACGTACCTCTATAAAAAATACACTTACAGATATAAAGAGAGAGAGAGAGGACAGTTGGAGGAGAGAGCTGTATACACTCCGTATACACTAGATATACATTCGGTATACTAAAGAAACAGCTTTCATACCAATCAAAAATCCTAGCGAAACAGCCCTCAACTTTAGCAAAAAGAGTTGTATTTTCATTCCAAAAATCAGCCATGAAATAATCGTTGAGGTTTGTGGTGGAGGTACTGTCCGAGGGTTACTGCTCAAGGTTCAGTCCCTGTTTTCATTTTCCGGTCAGATTGGATTCACTGGAGTTTGCTGTAACTGAGCTCACTTTTAATACAAAGGATTCAATTATTGAGCTTCAGTTTTCTTCTATATATTTATCTCTTATATCAAGTGAAATAAAATAGATAAATTATTCCATGACTTTGATACTATTTTTTTCGTTGTATGCCTATAGATGTTAATACCATATATATATTATTTTTGTTATTTTCCTTGATATTTGTTGTGCTTTTATATTAATGGACTATTTCTGAAATTAATGTTTTATTGTGACTGGAACGCTAAGCATGCTTTTGTACAAATGTTACCATGATTTAGAATATTATAATTAAGATAATATTTTAATTTAAATTGATAGATTAATTGATGAAAAGCTAGGTTTTGGTAAAATTTGAGCGAATTTAGTTTTGCTGGTTTAGACTTTTCAGTTGGTTTGTGGATTTTGGCTAATATGGTCATAGGATATTCATTTAAAGTGATCCCGCTTGAATTGGTTGAGTTTAAATAATTTAAAATTGCCAAGCCCAACACACAATAAACTAGTAAATAAATTTGGTCCGTCTTTCCTTAGTTAATTAGCTTCGCTTCTTCGACAAATAATTTTTATAACTTTGGAATATTCATGAACACCGTAGTTATCCTTAGACACGCAATTAAATTATAACTATTGGCACGGTTCCCGTTGCGTAGTTTATGATGCCTAATTTCAAATTAGATTTAAACAGGAGCATCCTTAGTTTGCTTTAGTGAAATACAAATCTTTTAAAATAATTCGAGGCGTGCCAGGCCAAATAAAATCGCAAAGCTCATGTCTCTCACTTAATTAATTTTAACTCTTTAGAAATCGAGGCGCACCATTTAGCGAACTTTCCATGGCCCTCGCAAAGTTAAAAACGTATAGTTACTTTAGGCGCGTTATTTTAAATTACCTTTCTAAACTGGGGTCGCATTTATGTGACCCAAATCCAAAGCTCAACAACGTTAGATAAAATATGTCCGGGATTGCGGGTGCATTTATGTGACATGGTTCAAGACGTATTGTAAATAACGTTGAAATCTTCCTAAAAATATAATAATTTAAGCGACCATGCTAGAACTACGGGGGTGCCTAACACCTTCTCTCGGGTCAACAGAATTCCTTATTCAGAATTTCTGGTTTGCAGACTCCAATTGGGAAGTCGAACATTTTCCTCGATTTGGGATTTAAGTTAAACCGGTGACTTGGGACACCAAAAGCCAATCCTATCCCAAGTGGCGACTCTAAAAATAAATAAATAATCTCATTTCGAATAATGTCACTTTAAATGGAAAAACTCCCTTATACATTATCCTTCGGGGTAGGTGTAAAAAAAGGAGGTGTGATAGCTCTTGCGACTCAGCTGGGCACATGAACCTAGAATTCCGATTCAGGGTTCAAGAATTCGAGCTTAGTATAATTATTATATTTGGCTTTGTCTTATTTTCTACATGTTTCATGCTAAATGTGCTAAGTGCTTTACCGCTTTGATATTATTTGAATTGTACATATATAATTGTTACGAAACCCTTCTCTTCTCATCTCCGGGGATGTGCTCACTGGCTGAGACTCCCTATTCTATTAGTGTCATACCTTAAAATAAGAAAGAGGCTGGACAAGTTACTAAGCCAGATGGCCTTTTGGTTCCCGGTATGTAGCCCCCTCCTCGACTCGAGTTGTCCGCTCGAGTACACAGTCTAGAACATATACCCAGTTTTTGAACCTAGAATAACTCGACCTCATGCC
Source organism: Nicotiana glauca (assembly GCA_026770625.1). NCBI lineage: Eukaryota > Viridiplantae > Streptophyta > Magnoliopsida > Solanales > Solanaceae > Nicotiana > Nicotiana glauca. Next base: position 273,765 of record MU669163.1, read on the forward strand.
GGATCCCTAGTAGGATGTTTGTTTGCATCATGTGTATTTGATTTAGGGGACTCAATACAGGGGTTGGGTCCGTCTAGGACAGGTGACCTGAAATGAATTGACCATCCTGATGCATCTTACATGCTGCTTGCGCATTTATTTGCTCGGCTTTGCATGTTGATCTGCTTGTCTAAATGAATGAAAATTGAGAAAGCATAACCAGTGTCAGGACTAAGTAAGGGTGACCATTTGAGAAAAAACCAATGCCCAAATAGTACCGAAATGCTGCCGGATTTTTGAAAAATGAAAAAAGAAAAAGTGAAAAATATTTGAAAAAAAATAGACAGAAAAATTGTTGTTTAAAAATACATTTTTGATTTTGGCAAATCTGCCCGAACTACGCTGGTTTAATTCTCACCGGATGTGAGATACGTAGGCAACCCTCATCGGGTCTAACCACCCTTTTGCAAACATAGCCAAAATGCCAAAATTTTAATTTTTGTCAAATAAGTCGGGTGATGCCATTCTTGTTTTAAAATAAGCCAAATGTCCTCAAAAGGGCGCCGGAAGGCTAGTTTTGCAAGAATAGCCACCCCGAGTCATTTGTGAATAGTTTGCGGGTACAGCCTTAAAATCTTCCTCCCAGAAGTGTTGAAAGGCCGTATAAGAAAAACCAAGTCTTTGTTTTTCTTAAATGAAAATTTTGCAAAAAATAGCAATTTTTTCTGTTTAAATCAAAATAAGTCATTAAATCACTTTAAATAAATGTGCAGGATGAGCACGATTCAAAATAAATCTTTCTCAATCATGAATAAAATCCCTTTGGAGTTGTGTCTGTGGTGGAACGATCTAGGAGAAGAAGGGCAAGATGAAGTAAAAAAATATTTGAAAGGGCTTACCGGTTTGTTGGAAATTACACCTCGGGGAGATATCATAAGTGCATTAGTTACATGCTGGGACCCGGTGCACAACGTGTTCCATTTCTCAGACTTTGAACTGACCCCGACTTTGGAGGAGATAGCCGGGTACATCGGAAGTGCTGAGGTTCCTTTAAGACACAAATACTTGGTTGCCCCGAGAGCCGTGGCCGTGCATAAATTCTTAGACTCACTGAAGATAAGCAGGACGGTCCATAACACGGATTTGGCGGATGGTATTTGTACTCCACACTTCATATACCAAAGATATGGCCACATCGGAGGGTTCAATAACCCGGAAAACAAGATATGTAGCAAAGGAAACCGCCAAAAATTGGAAGAACATAGACGTTTTGCTTTTACGGAGGTCTTTTTGGGGCTTGTGGTATTTCCGAGGAAAGATGGAAATATTGACATAAAGATAGTCGGGGTCGTCAGCACTTTTCTCACTCAAGACAAAAGCACTTTTGCGCCCATGATATTAGCTGAAATCTTCCGCGCTCTTACAGCCTGCAAAGCCGGAGGAGACTTCTTTTAGGGGTGCAATCTATTGTTGCAAATGTGGATGACCGAACACCTATGCCATCGTCCTCAGTTCCTGAGTTATGGGTCTATAGAGAAAACCTGTATAGAGGAGTTTTATACGAGGACTAAGGGGGTCAGCTTGCCTGAAGGATTCAGGGGCTGGACATCACACTTTCGGTCCCTCATTGTCAGTCAAATAGAGTGGACGTTTGGGTGGTTGCCTCTTGATGAAATCATATATATGCCAACAGCAGGGCCTCAGTTCCTCTTGATGGGTCTTAAGAGCATTCAGCCTTATGCTCTGTATCGGGTTTTAAAGCAACTCGGGAGATGCCAAATAGTGCCAAAAGACAACCATCTTAGTCTCCAAGTGGTTGAGATTGGTCCTGATGGCCAATTTCCTGAAGCAAGGGTCCACCAAGTCTGGAGTGAATGTCAATACTTGGTGGCAAATACCTGTGTACGGGATCGATCTAAAGGGGAAGTTTCACCTGAGTATCATGCCTGGTATAGAAGGTATGTTGCATTTGAGAGGCCGGCCAAAATACCTCACCTCCAGGATTTTGCCAAATCATCGCAAGAGCAATGTGCCTGGTTAGCTAAAGAAAATGAATACAGAGCTAAAATAGGAGAATTGGAAAAGCAAGTCCGAGACCTTCAGTTTGAAAATAGTGTGCAAGCCGCAGCCGTTGAGGGTGAGAAGAAGAAATTGGCCAAAGAGAATGAAGCTTTACGAGCCCAAATTCAAAAGATGAAGATAGATGCCGAAGATCCCGTCAGGAGTGCCAAAGATGCAAAACTTATAGAAAATCTAAGGCAAAAAGTGAATGAATACAGTTTTGACCTCAATAAAGCAGAAAGAGAATTAGCCAGGGTTCGAAAACAATTGGCTAAAAATGCGGAGGAACGAGACCGCATGGTTAAAAAGTTGAAAAAAAGAATATAATGAAGTCATGGGATTAAAGAGAAGGGTTATCGCCACAGAGAACAAAATGATCAAACAGGCAAAAGAATTTAAGATTAAAAGAGAGCATTGCTACACGGCCTTGGCACAATTAGAAATGGACTTGCAAAAACTCCAGGAACAAAACAAGGTAGCCGAGCAGACTTTAGAGGCCAGGGCCCAACAGATAGTGCGGTTGCTTCAAGAAAAATGGCAGAATCAGAGAGAGGATCTTAGCCGTTGCTCACTACATTACTAGGAAATGACAAATGTGCGAGAACATGACTCACACCACCTTCTTTGCATCGGTGATGATATTTGTGAAGCAAATAATGAGTGACCTGTATTTGGAGTCTGTTTGTAGTTTTCCTTTCCAAGAAGACGGGTAGTTAAACATCTTTTAGAAAGTTTTTATTAATGAAAAAAAATGAAAAAATTCCCAAAATTGTTTCTTTACTTTTCGTGTTTATTCTTAAAGAACTACGCTTGGTCTGAGTCATGCGGGGTCATGTTACATAGGCAATCTCCATAGGATTCGACCGTAACCCTAAATAAGAGAAAAGTGCAAAAACAAATAGAGAGTGAAAATGAGAAAAATAAGAGAAAAGGGCAAAAATAAAGAAAAGCAAGGAAAAGAGAGAAAATGGGAAAGAATAAGGAAAAGCCGGGATGACGCATGCAACCATTGCAAAACATGTAGAATCCCATTTAACTCTATAGGTGCATCATACCCCAATGTGAGACTACCTATCTGTTATTTGTCTCAAACTAACCGTTTGCTGCTGCTATATCACCGGTTCTATAGTAAAGTGGTTGGTTTTGTGGTACTCTGGCCTCACATCCATACTTCACGAGGTCAAAAGGAAGTGTTGAAATGTCTTTAGAAATCCCTCTACCAACGATTCCTATTCCGGATGATAGCTCGATCTCGGCCATCCCAACTTCTGAGTTAGCAACTGCTGAAGAAAATAGAATTCCGTGTCTCCGCATGATGGAAATGTGGGACGCCTGGGGCAATGGAAAAGAACCACCAAGTGCGATCCCTGGATTCCCTGAGCTTTTTCCTAGGGCAAGTGGGACTTCCAACATCCCCATAAGTTATCCAAATACCCCACTGGGATATCCTACCATTTGAGTCCACTTTGCTGGAACACCTTCTGAGTCTTGCCCTCAAGTTTTAGCTTCAGGTGCGGCTTCAAACATATTCACCGCACCACCTTGTTCAGCTGCGGCACAACCTGCTTTACCCAGGCCTAACTTCTGTTCATCTTCTTTCATATTTCAAGCACCATCTTTCCCACTGGAACCTACCCAATTTACTACCAATGCTTACCCTCAGCCGGCTCGGTACGATTTTACCACAGGGCAAGAAAAAGCCTCAAAAACACCTAAACAAGAGGAAATTACTAGAAAGATGAGAAGCATGGAGCAAAGTCTGAAAAATATACAGGGACAGAGTGGAGAAAAGAGCGTATCTTACGCTGACCTGTGCATGTTCTCATATGTACACTTGCCATCGGGGTTCAAAACACCAAAATTTGAAAAGTATGACGGGAATGGCGACCCCACTGCTCACTTGAAGAAGTATTGCAATCAGCTACGGGGGGACGGTGACAAAGAAGAATTGTTGATGGCGTATTTTGGAGAGAGCTTAATCAGCATCTCCTCAAAATGGTACATGGACCAAAACGTCTCACGTTGGCACATTTGGGACGATCTTGCCAGAGACTTTGTGAGGCAATTTCAATACAACATCGATATCGCGCCAGACAGGAACTCTTTAGCAAATTTGAAGAAGAAGCCCTATGAAAGCTTCAGAGAATACGCTATTAAATGGCACGAACAGGCATCAAGAGTGAAGCCTCTGATGGATGAGGTAGAGATGGTTACTGTTTTCCTTCAGGCCAAGGAAGCAGACTACTTTCAAAATATGATGTCGGCCATGGGCAAGCCTTTTGTAGAGGCAATTAAAATCGGGGAAATGGTAGAAAATGGTCTGAAGACAGGAAGAATCTTGAGCCAGTCAGCCATCAGAGCAACCTCCCAAGCCATCTAAGGCGGGTCTGGAGGAACGCCCAAAGGTAAAAAGAAAGAAGAAATAGTTATGGCAACATTAGAGGGAAGAAGATATCGGGCCCCGAGACCTGTGTTCTCTGAAAGAATCCCTTAACACTACTATCCTCACACTGATATGGCTTATGTTCCCCCACCTTATGCGGTCATGAATGCTCAACCATTCGGCCGACCGCAGTCACAAGCCAACAGAAATCAACCTCCATGCCAAAGAAACCAGCCTCCTCACTAGAACCGCTACAATCCCCGACCACCACAAAATAATTTCCGTCCTCGGGAACCACCCAGAAGACCAAACTTTACACCGATTGGTGAACCCTACTCCAGTCTGTTCTCGAAGCTCGTCCAGATGAACCTGCTGCAACCCATACCCCAAAACAGGCAAAACCCAGAATCACCATCTTATCAACGGGGCGTCCGATGTGCTTATCACTCAGCAGTTGAGGGGCATAGTACGATAACTGTTGGACATTGAAGAAAGCCGTGGAAGATTTGATAGAACAGGGGAAGATAGTGTTAAGGGACGAAGAAGCCCCGAATGTGACTAACAACCCGTTGCCGATAATCAGGATGATTTGTGAAGACATGGAGTTTGATCCAGCATTGAAAGCTATAATTGCTATTGCCGATGCAGAAAGGAAGCCCAGGGCAGCCCTGAAGCAAGACAAGAGGGAGAAGAAAAATAAAATTGTCAAGACTGAGCCTGAGAAGAAACCTAAAACAAAAGCAGAGACGATGACTCCCAAAGATGGAATTCTCTACGTTCCGCGAGGTCGCCAAGAAAAACCAGTGGTTGTGAGTGCTCCAAGGAAGTTTGAAGTAAAAAAGGGAACGCAAATGTATGTACCAAAAGGAGCTTATATGGTACGGAGGACAATTAAACTGCCTCAGCTGAATGAGCCAATGGTTATTCGACGCATACCACAGAAGCCAATGACAGATCCTTCTTCGGTGCCATGGAACTATCAGCAGACAGTGGTTTCATACAAGGGCAAAGAAATCTCAGGAGAACTTCTAGGGAAAACCTCTGTCGAGAAATATTCATATGTGCAGGAGGTAAACAATGCCACATGAAAGTGCTTTCCGTCTAAGAAGCCAGTAAGTGCTGAGGAAGCAGAGGCCTTATTCCAGAAAATGAAGATGCCTGATTATGAAACAGTGGATCATTTGAGAAAATATCCTGAACAAATGTCGTTATTGTCATTGGTGACGAAATCCTCTAAACACCAGAAGACATTAATGAAAACTTTGAATGAGGTGTATGTGCCGATTGAAACTTCAGTCAAACAGCTCGAAAGAATGGCAGAAATATTCTTCGCCGTAAATCAACTCTCCTTTAGTAAAAATTGACTTGCCTCCAGAGGGATCCACCCACAACAAAGCCTTGCATCTGATCGTCAAGTGTGAAGGTTACTATGTCAAGAGATTCATGGTGGATGGAGGCTCAGATGTTGATATTTGCCCACTCTCCACATTGCAAAGGATGGAAATCGGGACTGGAAGGATTCGTCCCAATAATGCGTGTGTGAGAGCTTTTGATGGTGTTAAGAGGGATACTATCAGTGAAATTGATTTGATATTAACCATAGGCCCGGTGGATTTCGAGGTAACTTTCCAGGTTTTAGACATGGATACATCTTACAATTTTCTTTTGGGAAGGCCCTGGATCCATGTTGCAGGAGCTGTACCCTCCACCCTCCACCCTCTACCAAGTGGTGAAATTCGAGTATGAAAATAAGGAAATCGTGGTCCACGGAGAAGATGAGCAGTCCATTTATCGGAACCCATCTATCCCATGCTTGGAAGCGAGGGAAGGAAGTGAGCATATTATTTATGAAGCCTTTGAAATTGTGGTAGCAGATCAGTACGAGGAGGGAAATCCGTACCGCCAGCCTTTCCTGTCTAATGCTTCAACTATGGTGGCTAAAGAAATGATTAGATATGGTTCAGCTAGGAGAGGGAACTAGCACCGCTGAGGTGCTATACATGGGACCAAGCGCCATGCTTCAAAACTGGAAGGCTACGCCATTCCCGATCAGGCGGGAGTCCCTGTAGACTTGTCCTGCAACTTTTTATGCATCCCTAGTTATTCCAGGGTGTAACATGGATGTTTCCTGTAGTTTCTTGTCTTTAAATTCCTGAATGTGAAACCTGTTACCTTCAAAATTCCAAAAAAAAAATGAAATCATCATTCATTTTTCTTTATTCTTTCTGATTTTGCTATTTCTCTCCGTCATTTCTTTTCTTCAGTTTTAATAATGCAGCTTTAAATAACATGACATGCTTGTGGACTTCATGCCTAGATCCCAAAACGCTGTCAGAATTCAAAATAGTGAATCAAGAGTCAAAATGCAAAGAAGGTAACTTTGAGGAAATAAAACAAAGGATTGGAACAACTGAAGAAAAATTGGTTCGTGGGCCGGAACGTCGCATACAACAACAAGAGTACTACTAAAAGAGTACGTTGTATTCAGGGCACATCCGGGCATTTGTACCAATAAAGAATGGCACGCGCTTACAACAAGAAAGTACGACTCAGGAATTTTGAAATGGGACAACTGGTGTTAAGACGCATTCTCCCCCATCACCATGAAGCAAAAGGAAAGTTTGCTCCTAATTGGAAAGGTCCATACATAATTCGGAAGATGTTGCCAAGGGGAGCACTATATTTGGGAGACATCGAAAGAAATAATCCCGAAGAAGAAGTCAATACAGACGCAGTAAAAAGGTACTATGTATGGGCCTCTTGCAGTGATGGCTTTTGTGCAATTGACATGATGAAGGCTTTCCTTCCCGCTACCCCAAACACATCAATCCTTCGTACACCCTTTGAGCCGGCTACTCTTCTTTGGTCACCCTCTCTGGAACCCGAAAGTACCAGCGAAAAAAGAAAAGAAAAAGAAAATAAAAAGGAAAAGAAAAAGAAAAGAAAAAGAAAAAGAAAAAGAAAAGAAAAGAAAAGAAATGAAAAATAAAAAGAAAAGAAAAAGAAAAGAAAAGAAAAGAAAAACAAAACAAAACAAAACAAAAACAAAACAAAATTATTTTCCTGAACTACGTTTGACTTGATTCCGAAAGGATACGTAGGCAGCCTCTCGCTGAGTTTCAGTCACACCAAAACAAAAATCCCAATTTCCCCCAAAATTGAAACCGGGTAGATGATATGATGGTTCGACTATGAATCCACCGAAACGGTTCCAAAGTTGTAGTTCTGCCCAAAATCCCTTTACCCAAAAACCTTTTTCAAGTCCTTCCGATCAATTGGCAAAAGCAGGGAAGTGAAAAACGTCATTGTTGGAATCTGATACAATTCAAATTTAGAGAAATAAAATGAGAGAGTCTTATCGGTGAAAAACTTTCGGGCACCATAAGGCGATGGTGAGTAGAGAAAATTTAAAATGAGAGAGTCCTCTTAGTGAAAACTCGCAAAGAGCACTATCGGGCGACGGTGAGAAGAGAAATGAGAGAGGTCGATTGGCGAAAACCCGCAAAGGGCGCTGTCGGTCGACAAGAAGACATCTCACCACTAAAAGAGTCCTGGCAAGGTTCCCTGGTTTTGAGATAAGGATCAATGGGTTCACGAGAAGCTAAAAAGTTTGTGTGGGTCGGGTGTCCAGTCCAAGAAGCATGTCGTATTCATTTGAAGTCAGCAGGCACCCCAGAAAAGTCCTTCTTTTCTCCCCAAAAGGGACGCTTCTCTTTAAACTCATATGCTTGCCTTTTGTATACTTCTTTCTTGAATCCCTTTCGGTTTAACTCTGATTCTGTGGCTATTACAAAGAAAAGGTGGCAGGACCGGTTTCACAAGGCTCCGCCTGGCAAGAGTCAAAGAAAATGCCCAGCCTCAGCGAGTGCGTCAGTCCAATCCCGACTGTCCATAGTGGTTGATGCTTCAAAGAAAAGACATTGGAAAGGAAAGAAAGTCAAAAACAAAGGTCTTAAGAGCAGAATAAAGTGAAGGGGCCAGAGCCCACACGGGCGAGTCATCATTAAATCCTAAAAGTTGAGTCCTGTCGGGTTGAAAAGGGATTCACCCTTGAAGCCAACAAGCAGCAAAATGCTCAACGGAAATGGGGCCGGGATCAAGCAATTGGAATGATCAAGGCCACAAAACCAACCACTGTTTCAAACTAACAAATTGTTCTTTGTTGAAAACAGGTGCAATCAAAGCAACCCTGCAAGAAACAGGTGCAACCCAAAAGGGAAAACAAATGCACAGGCGCTGAAACAGCATTGCAACAGGGAATCAACCGAAAAAGAGGTCTCTCCGCAAATTAATTCATGCGTTTTGCTAAATAAAAAGAAAAAAATTAATAAGAAGAAAAGAAGAAAAAGAAAAAAATGAAAATCTCAAAATAAAAACAAATCATGGTAGCATAGGATCCCATTCCTTAAACATCCCGGCATAACCCGAGGAACCCCCTGCCATAACCCAAGGGGCCTTTTTCTTCTTTCCAAATCTCGGCATAACCCGAGGATCCCCCTGGCATAACCCAAGGGCATTTTTTCTTTCCAAATCCCGGCATAACCCGAGGATCTCCCTGGCATAACCCAGGGAGCTTTTTTCTTTCCAAATCCCGGCATAACCCGAGGATCCCCCTGGCATAACCTAAGGGGATTTTTCTTTCCCAATCCCGGCATAACCTGAGGATCTCCCTAGCATAACCCAAGGAGCTTTTTCTTTCAAAAATCCCGGCATAACCCGACGATCCCCCTGGCATAACCCAAGGGGCTTTTTCATTTCTCAAAATCCCGGAATAACCTGAGGATCCTCCTGGCATAACCCAAAGGGATTTTTCTTTCTCAAATTCCGGCATAACCCGAGGATCTCCCTGGCATAACCCAAGGAGCTTATTCTTTCTAAAATCCCGGCATAACCGGAGGATCTCCATGGCATAACCCAAGGAGCTTATTCTTTCTAAAATCCCGGCATAACCCGAGAATCTCCCTGGCATAACCCAAAGAGCATTTTCTTTCCAAATTGGGGCATAACCCATGGATCCCCCTGGCATAACCTAAGGGGCTTTTTTTTTCCATCCCGACATAATCCGAGGATCTCTCTGGCATAACCCAAGGAGCTTTTTCTTTCAAAAATCCCGGCATAACCCGAGGATCCCCCTGGCATAACCCAAGGGGCTTTTTCCTTTCTCAAAATCCCGGAATAACCCGAGGATCCTCCTGGCATAACCCAAAGGGATTTTTCTTTCTCAAATCCCGGCATAACCCGAGGGTCTCCCTGGCATAACCCAAGGAGCTTATTCTTTCTAAAATCCCGGCATAACCCGAGGATCTCCCTGGCATAACCCAAGGAGCTTATTCTTTCTAAAATCCCGGCATAACTCGAGGATCTCCCTGGCATAACCCAAAGAGCATTTTCTTTCCAAATCCCGGCAAAACCCATGGATCCCCCTGGCATAACCCAAGGGGCTTTTTTCTTTCCATCCCGGTATAACCCGAGGATCTCTCTGGCATAACCCAAGGAGCTTTTTCTTTCCGTCCCGGCATAACTCGAGGCCTCTTTATCTTTTTCCGGCATAACCCGGTCATTTCCCAGCATAACCTGGATTTATTCACAAGAATACACAATCTTGATTTGATCGCTTAGATATGTGTCACAACTAACTCACGAAATTTTCCTAGTGAAAACTGGGACAGAAAATTTTGTTCGTTTGTTTGTTTTGGTATCTTAAGCAGGTTGACCTCAAGACATGGGGTGCGAGATGACCTATGGAATGAGTCTCAATCCAGATTAAAGAAAATAAGAAAAGAACAAAAAGAAATTACCTCAAATGTGAAGCAAATAAAGGCGCGAATTGCTCAAAATCTGATTAAAGTCACAAGCTCCGCTGATCTCGTTTTGACCCAATGCTGCAGAAAGAAACCAACATCTACAACTTACGAGCATCATGATCGAGATCGGAGTCCATAGCAAGAACCAACTAAGACTCAAGATCAAGCTTCAAGAGAATGTTTTCAGTAGGTGTCCCCTCTATCAGACATGGCCGAGGTCACAAGCACTGCATGCATGGTCTTGATCCGAAAAGCTGAAGAAGGATGAACTAGCACCTGCAACTAGAAAACGTCAAGGTTCGAATCTAAAGTGTGCATGAAGAACCACCCAAGACTCAAGATCAAGCTTCAAAAGACTTATAGATAGGAATCTTGTAACTCATAGTTGATAGGCTTAGTTAGTCTTTTTCATTTTTGATTTTGATGTAATAACGGGACCGCAGACCAGAACCTCGACGGAACAGCACCTCACTCGACTCTAGAACTCATCACTCCATCACCCCATCCACTTCTAAACTATACGCGACCTGATTCCCTTATAACCCGGGATATGTAGGCTGTCCAAAACCAGGACTCGGTTGCGCCTTTCTTTTTTATTTTCTTCCTCTTTTGAATAACGATATGATTAAAAATTAGTCACATGGTTCATTTTATCTTTGCCCGAAAACTCTTCGTGTTTCCGAGCAAAGAGAGACAGCTGTGAACACCTAATTTTTGACCATGTTTGAATTTATTCCCGCTCACAACTCACTTTCCCCACTTTCTCCACTCACAACCCACTTTCCCCACTCATTTTCCACTTTCCCCACTTTTCCCACTCAGTACTTCACTCTCCCCCACTCATGTTCCCCAGCCATATGCTCTTCCCCTTCATGTCCCTCTATAAAAAACACACTTACATATACAAAGAGAGAGAGGACAACTGGAGGAGAGAGCTGTATACACTCTGTATATACTAGATATACATTCGATATACACTAGATATACATGCGAGATACTAATTTGAGGGAATTTAGTTTTGCTGGTTTAGACTTTTCAGTTGTTTTGTGGATTTTGGCTAATATGGTCATAGGATATTCAATTAAAGTGACCCCACTTGAATTGGTTGACTTTATATAATTTAAAATTGCCAACCCCAATACATAATAAACTAGTGAATAAATTTGGTCCGTCTTTCCTTAGTTAATTAGCTTCGCTTCTTCCATAAATAATTTTTATAACTTTGAAATATTTATGAACACCATAGTTATCCTTAGACAAGCAATTAAATTTTAGCTACGGGTACGGTTTCCCTTGCGTAGTTTGTGATGCCTAATTTCAAATTAGATTTAAACAGGAGCATCCTTAGTTTGCTTTAGTGAAATACAAATTTTTTAAAATAATTCGTGGCGTGCCAGGCCAAATAAAATCTCAAAGCTCATGGCCCTCACTTAATTAATTTTTACTCTTTAGAAATCGAGGCGCACCATTTAGCGAACTTTCCATGGCCCTCGCAAAGTTAAGAACGTGTAGTTACTTTAGGCACGTTATTTTAAATTACCTTCCTAAACTCAGGTGCGCATTTATGTGACCCAAATCTAAATCTCGACAACGTTAGATAAAATATGTTCGGGACCGCGGGTGCATTTATGTGACGTGGTTCAAGACGTGTTTTAAATAACGTTGAAATATTCCTAAAAATATAATAATTTAAGCGACCGTGCTAGAACCACAGGATCTGGGGGTGCCTAACACCTTCCCTCGGGTCAACAGAATTCCTTATTCAGAATTTCTGCTTCGCAGACTCCAATTGGGAAGTCGAACATTTTCCTCGATTTCGGATTTAAGTTAAACCGGTGACTTGGGACACCAAAAGCCAATCCTATCCCAAGTGGCGACTCTAAAAATAAATAAATAATGCCATTTCGAATAGTGTCACTTTAAATGGAAAAACTCCCTTATACAGTATCCTTCGAGGTAGGTGTGTAAAAAGGAGGTGTGACATTGACCTCAAATTTTGCACACCAAAACATAAATCTCGTAACAACCTATGAAAATTTTCACAACTAGATTATGACCCCGATATCAAAAAGTCAACTCCCCGTGCAAACTTCCAAACTTAAGCTTCCTATTTTCGCCATTTCAAGCCTACTTTAAACTACAGACTTCCAAATAATTTTTCGGATACACTCCGATGTCAAAAATCACCATACGGAGCTGTTGGAATCATCAAAACCCTATTACGAGTTCGTTTACACATATGTCAACATTCGGTTAACTATTTCAATTTAAGCTTTACATCTTGGAACTAAGTGTTCCAATTCATTCTGAAATCTTATCGGACGCGAACCAATTACCCCGGCAAGTCATATAGCAATTGTAAAGCACAAAGAGCGGTAAGTACGCTATGCCCATAACTTATAAAGAGATTAATTACGGAAGTACTACACATGGGGAAACGAGGCTGTAATACTTAAAATGATTGGCCAGGTCGTTACATTCTCTCCCTCTTAAACAAATGTTCGTCCTCGAACAGGTTTAGCATCATACCCAGAGCTTCAAATAGGCGTGGTTATTTGCTATGCATCTCCCGCTCAACCTCCTAGGTAGCCTCTCCGACTGATTGACCTCTCCATTATACTTTTACTGAAGCTATGTTCTTTGACCTTAACTTTTGAACCTACCCGTCCAAAATGGCCATCAGCTCCACATCATAAATCAAATTACCATCCAACTGAACTGTACTAAAATCCAAAATGTGAGACGGATATCTAACATACTTTCAGAGCATATATACATGAAACACTAGATGAACACTCAATAAACTAGGCGGCAAAGAAAATTCGTAAGCCACTTCTCCATTCTTCTTAAGCATTTCAAAAAGCCCAATATACCTAGGACTCAACTTACCATTCTTCCCGAATCTCATAACACCCTTCATAAGCAAACTCGGAGTAGTACCTTCTCTCCTACCATGTAAGCAACATCACAAACCTTTCGGTTGGCATAACTCTTCTGTCTTAATTGCGCTATGCGAAGTAGATCCTGAATCAATTTGACCTTTTTCCAAAGCATCCTAAACTAAATTAGTACTCAATAGCCTAGCCTCACCCGACTCAAACCAACTCACCGGAAACTGACACATTCTCTCATATAAAGCCTCATACGGGGCCATCGGAATGCTCGATTGATAGCTGTTTTTGTAAGCAAACGCTGCAAGTGGTAGAAACTGATCCCAAGAACCCCCAAAATCTATAACATAAGAACATAGCATATATTGCAGTATTTGAATAGTGTGTTGGGACTGTCCTTTCGTCTGAGAGTGAATTGTTGTACTCAACTGAACTAGTGTACCTAATTCTCACTGCACTGCTCTCAAAACTATGATATAAATTGCGTGTCTCAATCTGAAATGATGGATATTGGCACCCCATGTAGGCGAACAATCTTGCGTATATAAATCTCAACCAACTGCTCCGTAAAATAAGTTGTATTGATTGGAACAATATCGCGGACTTGGTCAACTGATCAACAATTACCCAAATAGCATGGAACTTCCTAAAGTCTATGGAGTCCAATAACAAAGTCTAAGGTGATATGCTCCCATTTCCACTCCAAAATTTCCATTCTCTAAGAAATCTGCCCGATCTCGGAAGCTCGTACTTCACCTATTGACAATTTAAACACCTAGCTACAAACCCAACTATATTTTTTTTATTTTTCTCCACCAGTAATGCTGCCTCAAGTCCTGGTACATCTTAGCGGCAACCGGATGTATGGAATACCGCAAACTTTGTGCTTATTCAAGAATCAACTCATGGATTCCATCTACATTTGGTCCACAAATATGACCCTGCATCCTCAACATCAGATCATCTCCAATAATAACATCATTGGAATCACCGTGATGAATTGTGTCCTTCAGGACAAGCAAATATGAATCATTATACTGGCGCTTGCTGGTGGATCATATAAGGAAGTCCGAGAATGTCACAACCCAAAATCCTACCGTAGGCGTCATGATGGAACTTATTCTCTAAAACTAGGTAAGCCAATTACAATTACCATTCAAGCTATTTTTTTTTTGAAAATATATAATTTAATACGAGTGTCGAAACCAAAAGCGGAAACAAATATATCAACCTAAAAAGACTAGTAATATTGAGTTGTGAACTCGAATTGAATACATAGAATGTTCTCAGGACTGAATATATAATATTGTTTGAATAAGAATTAACAGTACAATAAAAATGGAAAGACTCCAAGGGACTGCAACGACCAAAGAGCTCTACCTTGAATCCTTGCGATCATGCTCTAACTTTGTTCAAGTCCAATATCTCCAAAACCTAGCTCTGCACAAAAATATGCAAAAGTGTAGTATGATTACACCAAAGTCGGTACCTAGTAAGTATCAATGAATCTGTGCACTCGCTCTCTGACTGTAGGAACCAAGATAGGTGCAAGACGGGCTAACTCACTGAACCTGAGAGCATATTCTAATGCTATCATAGTTCCATGACACATCTGTTCAAACTCTGTATGCCACACATCTCAAAGTGTCTAGGGAACAAACTGTTTCAAAAACATTTCAAAAAATTGAGCCTAAGTTGGTGGTGTTGCATGGTGTTGATACCCAATTTTTCCCTATCTATAGTTATACTCAAAATATTCTCTAAATATCATTTACATGCATATATAACTATGCCCAAGAATTTTTGATATTTTTTCTAATTTTTAAAGCTTTTAGAATCATTTTATTATTTGTTTTAACAGTACAAAATCCAATAATTATTCTCAAAGCTATCATTTGATGAGTAATTTATTTCCATCCTCATATTACATCACAATATAATTAATGTAATTTTTTATATATTTTTAATAAATCTATTTGATATTTTAAGCTAAAATTGCATAAAATTGCAATTACAGCCTATATTGCGATTAATAGCATCTTACATTTATAAAATTACTCCCACTATTTTTAGATTAATATTTATATACTATTAATAAATTTAGTGCCTTTAATTTGTTTTAAAAATTATTTTAACTATTTTAATTAAATTAAAAGGGGAAAATTGGCTATTTAACGTATAGCCCATTTGCATTTCAATTATAGCCAAATCAAACCCCCTAATTGACCCAACTCCAGGCCCAAGTCCGGACCAGTCCGACCCAACCCCTAACCCGTTTAAATCATCCAACCCAAGCCCACTTTGATCTGAACCGTTGATCTTTGAGATCAACAGCCCCAATTCGCCCTTCCTTAATTAAACCTAATGACTAACCCTAATTCCCTCATTTCATTTCAGTATCCGCCTTTGAATACCCTCCCCCTCTCAAACTCTCTTGAGTGTTCTTGAAACCCTAATCACTTTTCCCCCATTTTTGACCTCTAACTCATCGGAATCCATGGCCTCTCAGCCCATGGATGATCTATGCTTGTCTCCTATCGCTCATGTGTGCCTGGTACTCGAAGGTTTGAGGCTAGACCTCAAAGGTCTCCACCCAGACCTCCACGGACTTGAGGTTTCCGGCCATATCCGTCCTGGCCCCGGCACATCTTAGCCTCCTGAGCCTGTTTCCAGTCTCATCCGACTTAGATCGAACATTTTTCGAAGCCTTTCTCATTCTAGGGCTCATTTGAAAACCTAACTATTGAGGTTCGTCTCCGATTATCTCCAGATCTGTGTGTATTCATGCTTTATCTTGAATTTTTAGGAGGTTTCCCCAACTTTTCTTTTTTAAAATTTTACTTTCAAAGTCACCTCTTTCTAATTTAGGGTTTTTTGAAAAATGCTTTAGTGTTTTCTGACTTTCCTGCTTCGTTTCTTGTGTTCGTTTTTTGTTCTTATTTTTTTATATATATGTTCTTCTACTATGTTTTCTGTATTTTGTTCTTCTTTCTACTATATTTTCACATGCTATGTTTCTATGCCATATTTCTATGCTATGTTCTGCTACTTGCCTTCCACTATGACTTGATGTGATTCGTCTACTGCATTTTTCAACCATGTTAATTAAGTGTCCTTGCTATGCTGGCTTAGGTGTATTTTCCTCTACTGTCTCTCCTACTCTCATTGTGTTTCGAATTAATTCCCTTACTCTATTTACATTGAACTTTCTACTGTATTTGCTTGGTTCTCTTCTTTACATTTGGTTCAAGTTGAAAACCCTATGATTTGGGGGTTTTTGACGAGTGTGGTTTTGTGTGTCTGGAGTAGGGTTCAATTCGAGCCCTGGAGTCTCTCAAACTCACTCTGAATCCATGTAATAAGGTTGAATCCTTTTGTGTATGAATTCTTCTGATTAAGCATAACAATCCCTTATATGTGTGTTGAAATTTTCTTTGAAAGGTTTTCCAACTTGTGTCCGAATCAGAATCCTTTTGTTTTTAGGGTTAATTGATTGCTGCTCTTCTCAAGTAAATCCTCCCTTTACCTTTTTCTAACTTGGTTCATTCATACAAAATTTTCAACTCTTGATTGCGTGGCTGTCAATTGATTTCCTTTCCTTAATTTGCATGATCGTGTACTGTCAAAACCCTTTCCTTAAATAACTATTATGTAATTACCATTGTTGCACTACTTTGAAATGTGTTTAATTAACTCCTTTCCTTATTTACCTTGCCCGTTTGAAATCAGAATTCTTTAATTAAAGGGAAACCTTGTGTGATTGATTTTCAAACTATTTTCTTACCTATTTTTGCTTCTTTTCTACACTATAAATACATGACACAATTTTTAAACAGACATGATTAAATATACAGAAATCGCAACTCTCTTCTAAACCTATACTCTTGCTTATTGATTTTGCTTTGGCTTTTACAAGTCTACTCTTTCTCCCTACTTGCTTCTTTGAACTGGTATGCTCTAAAATAAATTTCAGTATCTCTGTAATGTGTTTACTTACAGTCCCTGCATCTATGCCTGCCTTCAATTTTTTGCAAAGTCAATTTTAAAGTGCTATGTGCTTTGCCTGTTCTTTTCTTGTTTCTTGTTGCTAGTATAAACAATTGCTCTCATACCCCCATCACCCTTTGTGTGCTGAGTTAAAGTATGGCCTAGCAGCATCCCAATTGGTGTCCAGGGCTAAACCTGGCCTTCAATAAGGTCTTAACTCCCAATTCTAAGGCTGACAGGCTGGTCAGGGGTGTGTCAGCAACCCAGTTGCTGGGCATGACCACCAGCCTGCCCTGTCTCCCCCCTAATTCCCTTTCATTGCACTTACACTTACTCCTAGTCTCTAAGTCCTGCCCCCCTCTTATGAGCCTTGCCTTGGGGACCTTGAGTTTCCCTCTGAACTTGGACATTTGAGGGTTGGCCCTTCCACACTGCACTATAATCTTATTTTGCAATGATATTTGGGGTGTAAGCATTGCCTGGAACTCTTGAAGTTCCTTGGAACTTTGACATATCCCAAATAAGAGGAAGGCTTTAAAAATCTGATGCTGGAAGTTGGTTTATCTCATATTATTAGACTTTGGGTCTGGATTAGGCTGATTAGATGTAGATGTAATCAATGATGTAATTTTATTTCTTCTGATTCATTTGGTCTAAACTTTGTAATAACTACTGGGGTATAATGAAAGGGGGGGGGGGGGGGATTTAATGCATGC
>MU669163.1:291947-328490 GCA_026770625.1 Nicotiana glauca
CACATAGAAATCATGTTCACAGGATATTTACTTTTTCAAGTTCTGCATTTTCACATAGAAATCATGTTCATAGGATTATTACTTTCAAATTCTGCACTTTCACGTAGATACCATGTCTATAGGATATTTATTCTTTCAAATTCTGCATTTTTCACATAGAAATCATGTTCACAGGATTATTACTTTCAAATTCTACATTTTCACATAGAAATCATATTTATAGGTTATCACTTTTCAAATTCCGCACTTTCACATAGATACCATGCTCATAGGCTTTTCTGCACTTCGTAATAATACCATGTCAATAAATCAAAGATAAAAC
Source organism: Nicotiana glauca (assembly GCA_026770625.1). Taxonomy (NCBI): domain Eukaryota; kingdom Viridiplantae; phylum Streptophyta; class Magnoliopsida; order Solanales; family Solanaceae; genus Nicotiana; species Nicotiana glauca. The sequence continues at coordinate 292,270 of MU669163.1, forward strand.
TCTGCATTACATATAGATGACCTCACTATAGGATCTATGCATAACAGTAAACATCGGTAAAATCAGTAGCACCTAGAAAGCATGCCAATAGGAACTATCAACTAAACCTGAATCGCCCACTCGCTCCTAAGTCTAAAATCAATGGTAATTTTTCTAACACTCGCATAACTTGTGATCTTGTAATCAATAATTCTTTTGCAATCATTTTATTCCTGCATTAATGGATATCATGCCTATAGGTCCCGTGCAAATAGTTAAGTAATTAATTAACTGTCAGTTTTCGACAACTACATCTAAGCAAGACTAATTTGGACTCCCTATCTGGGAAATATGTGGTGAATCAACTTTTCCTACATTAATTTTAACCAATGACCTAATCAGTATGTGTAATACATGATAAACAGTTTGCTTCTTTAAGTGAGGAGGCATATTTGAGCCTTTAATTGCTATTGGTTCCCCATTAACTGCTTAATGTGTCTTCGTTGTCGCCCTAGAATTTTATCCTTTTAGAACCCTTGAAAAGCCAAGCTCCTTCCCTTTTAGGATTAGTAGTCCAAAACGCCTCCGGGACTGATAGGTGGGACAGGTAATAGCATGCAGTAGGTAACGATACCATTGCGCATTTAATACCTTAACGGGGTGGGAAGGGTAGACATGGAGATCATGATCACATGATAACACCTTGCGTACGATTGGCTACCAGTGTTGTGTGGATGATCCATATGTTTTATAAACCTAGGATCCCTTTCCTTTATGTAACTTCGTTAATATCAATAAATTTCTGTCTTTGTTTCAGCTACCCAAAACTCCTCTTTAATTTTACTACATTATTCCTTTTCTTCTAAAATATTTTGTTTATTTATGTCTTGATTAATTTTTTGCACTTAGACCCTCCCTCAAACAAATTGTGGAACCATCTAGACCTTAATTTCAACATGCTTGTTACGTACCTATTTGCAACCTTTATGTGTGAAATTATTTGTATACTTTATTTTCATTAAAGTTACAACATAATATGGCCGGGAACCACACTAGTGGATCTTGAGGAGTGCCTAACACCTTCCCCTCGAGATAATTTCTAGCCCTTACCCGAACTCTGGTTTTCAAATTCAAAACTCTTGGTGTCCTAATGCACTTAATCATTAGGTGGCGACTCTTCAATTCCAAAAACCCAATTCCCATACGGGAATAGAGTTGTCTTCCCAAATGTTGTAAACCCGATTTTGCAAGAAAAGGGGGGCGTCGATAGCATGTCGACTCTACTAGGGATTCTTTAGGCCTCTACCACTTCATGTTATATGTGACTTTATTGTTTTCTTTATTGCTTTGATTAATGCCTCTATTCGAAACTGACTTGTCTTTTTGTTTCTTTTTCTTTAACGCTTTCATTTATTGTTTTCGTTCAATACAGTTGTAATTTTTGAGCAATTATTGTAATTATTAAAAATGTGAAAATACGTGACAATTTTGTTTCATTTTTGTAATTGCATCTTCAACATCATATTCCACTCGTGCCAAACAAACACCATAGCAACGCTTAATGAGTGGTTGTGATCTTCCGATACTATTAACCCCTAAATTTGGCAAAGACATATTTGCGGTAAAACTAGTCGATCAGCGATGCAGTCGACGATTCCGTGTCTTTCCCTCTTGAGTTGTCCGCTTAAGGGTACCGGTCTAGCACCCCATAGAAACCTTATTCTATTTAATTGTTCATGCATCACTGTCAAACCTAGTCGAGTCAGTTATGTTGTCCACATAATGACTCTTTAAGATAGCCATATCCAAAGTCCACTGGGTTCCCCTGGAACCCAAACGGACAACACCATGTTCTGTGCACTTATTTGGAGAACTAAATGTCGTTATGCTAATTATTGATTTAAATAGGCGAGTCCAATGGGGTAGAGGACTAACGTTTTATTTTGCAGAAATGAGGCACGAAGCCCCCAGGTTCGGCATGGTAACCAACATTCACCCAAGGTTACTAAGTTGGTGGGAAGACCTTCATTCCAGTGACCGGACCCTCGTTCGCAAGTATTTGGGGAACTTACCTTCTCTTTTGGAAATTTAGTCGGACAACAAAATCATAGAGGCTGCGACCTTATTCTGGGAAAGTGATAGATCAATGTTTTGATTTGGGGACCTTGAAATGAACTCATTGCTCAAAGAAATAGGAGGGTTAGCAGGTATTCCTTGGGAGACTCCGGGTTTGCTCATGCCACAGAACCGCAAGGGTAGGGGTTTCTTCAAAATGATCGGGTTGAAGAATCAGATTTGACTTGTTTGAAGGACTCTTATATTCCTTTCGACTATCTGTACAAGAGGTACGGTCATAGCAAGTCCTACAACACCTAACCAGATGAATTCACCCTCACATCATTGGGGAATATCCACGGGAGGGTTTTCATCTTTATGTTCTGCATTTTGGGAATGATAGTGTTTCCCATGAAAAAGGCTAGGATCCATACCAGACTAGCCATGATCACCAAGACGCTAATGGAAGGGATTGGAGGGCAGCCTTTCAGCATAGTGCCCATGATTGTTGCTGACATCTACCGAGCCTTGGAGAACTGTCAACGAGGGGCCAGTCACTTTGAGGGTTGCAACTTACTACTCCAGCTCTGGCTTATAGAACATCTCCAAAGGGGTCAATACCATCAAGAGCTTCCGTGAAGTTCGAGGAATGATCATATAGCCTTTCACCATCCCAAGAGAATGTGCTATATGCCTAACATGTTTGCTCAATCGGGGATGCTCGAGGATGGGTAGAGTTGTTTGAAAACTTGAAAGAAGACAAGGTGGAGTGGATGTTCGAATGGTTCCCCACTGGAGAGTTCATCATCCGCTCTCGGGACACTCTGTTCCTTTTACTCATTGGTCTGAGGGGAACTTATCCCTATGTTCCTCTCTGAGTCGTGAGGCACGCGGGGAGAAAGTAAGTCGTACCAAAGGTCAAAAAGATTAGTCATTTCAGGGCTGATTTTCACGATGACGATAGCCCATACAAATGTCAAGCTCAACACATGTTGAACAACAAGATCTTCCTGGAAAAAAGGATTCCATAGAGCCTGACAGATATCATGCCGGTTACACCCCATACTATCCAGGTTGGCTAGAAGAAGATCATGCAGGGTTAGGACAGCCCGGGTCTATTCGAGGTCACAGGGTCATCGACGAGAATGCTGAAATACAGGTTAAGTACAACCAGTTGCGCAAGAGGATTAGGGAATGCGAGAGTGAACATCAGGAAATTCAAGAAGCAAATCAAAGGTTGATCGAGGAATGGAAGGATATGGCTGTCAGCACCAACAAGCATCTAGGGTATTTGGAGCGAGGATTGGTAGAGCTGGAGGGGATTTTCATCCGAAGGATCGAGAATTGCCAAAACACTGAGGGAAATGAAGGAGGACATTTGGCTAGGGCTTATCTACTGCTAGGGCTGCACGAGCTGGTGAAGCTGTTCGATGGAGCTAAAGATGCCGAGTCTGAGGAAGGTCCTTCAGGGACCACATAGTTAGGAGTCTCTTTTCTTTTTCGCTTGAAAATGTAATAATGCCAATGGCCATTAGTGACATCTTTACTTTATGCAATTCTAGTGTCGTTTCGGGATTTGTCTTATTTTTATCAATAAAATGAGGCATTTAGCATTATAAGTTCTCCAATTTAACTTGTCGCTAGGCCTACCTCGGACACAACGAGGCACCCAATTTAGGACACGATTTATATTCATATATTATGTGTTTAAGTATTGCAATATTTTTTCTCAGAATCCGTACTAACTTGTTACCTTTTTGTTTTTACTTTTATTTTTATTCCCCTTCCCAAAAGGTTAGTTCGTGCACTCTGGCATAATCATCCTACTCCACAAGATATAAGGGCCCTCCACCTCCTCCTCCTCCAAGTCCTATAAAAACAAGAGAAAAGCAAAAATGGAAGATTTCAACAATGTTAGAAAAGAGAACTCGGTTGAAAGGGTAGAGGTTCCTCAAGGTATTCAGGTGTCCCAAGAAAGTGCCGCCCAACTCGAACAGAAGTTACTGAAATTTCAAGAATAACTAGACCATGTTCGGAACTTTGCGAGCTTGTCATTCTCCCTCACTACTCCAGATGTCAACTTTCCCAATGCTCAACACCCCATACCTCCACAGAACATCCCGAAGCCGCAGAAACAACCCGCTACTCACCAAAATTGTAACACATGTCACAATAACACTACACTCCTCATCCATAAACCATCAAATGATCATCCCCACCACACTCCCATCTATGTGGAAACCTTACCATAATACCCTCAGCCCATTACAAACACACCGGAGTCTGATGACAAAGACTCTCTCATCAAGAACCTGGCTGCCGAGCTCAAGAAATTGACTAGACGAGTCCAGGGTGTTGAAGGAAACAAAGGTATTGAAGGGCTAAATTATAAGGATCTTTGCATTCAGCCAGACGTTGAACTTCCCGAGGGGTACAAACCTCGTAAGTTGGAGATGTTTGACTGCTCGAGGGATCCTAGAGTCCATTTGAGGACATACTGTGATAAGTTGGTTGGCATAGGAAGAGACGAAAAGATTCGCATGAAGCTCTTCATGAGAAGTTTGAAAGGCGACACACTATCTTGGTACATTAGCCACGATCCCAAGAAGTGGACAAGCTAGTTTGGAATGGCGTCTGATTTCATGGATAGGTTCAGATTCAATACAGAGAATGCGCCAGATGTCTTCTAAATCCAGAATCTAAAAAAGAAAACTACTGAGACATTCCGCGAGTATGCTACTCGATGGAGATTCGAAGCTGCTAAGGTCAGGCCGGCCTTAGAAGAAGAAAAGATGAACAGATTTTTCGTCTGAGCTCAGGATCCACAGTATTATGAGAGGTTAATGCTGATAGGGGGCCAAAAATTCTCCAACATCATCAAGCTAGGAGAAAGGATTGAGGAAGGCATTAAAAGAGGTATGGTCACTAATTTCGAGGCATTACAGGCTACCAACAAAGCTCTACAATCTGGTGGCACGTCCAAGAAAAAGGATGTGAGTGCCGTGATGGTGGAATAGAGAACCAAGTCCCTAGTTAAATACCAAGTCTACCTGGTACCTCCTCTCACATATCAACCTATCCCCAATTACCAAGCACATCCGCCCTCTTACCAAATCCCATCACCCATAAATCAACCTAACTCACCAAGTTATTCCCAACTTGCACCCGTCTACCAAGCCTATAATGCTCACTACCAATCACCTCCCGCCCGCCAAAACTTCCCCAGGCCATGCCCTAACTTCGACCATAGACCTCCTAAGCAATGCACTACCGTCGCCGAGCCAATCGACCAACTATATGAAAGAATCAAAGCAGTCGGTTACGTCACCCCAATCCCTACCATAACTCCAGAAAATCCTTCCCAATGGGTCAATCCAAACAAAACCCGTGCATACCATTCCGGCATGAAAGGGCATACCATTGATGAGTGCCGATCTCTGAAAGACAAAATCCAAACTCTAATTGACAAAAAAATCATCGTGGCCAAGGAACCTGCTCCTAACGTTCGCAACAATCCCTTGCCTGATCATAAGGGTGGTGGTGTGCATATGATCGAAGTAGAAGATGATTGGGAGCCCAAAGGGTCAATTGGATTGATTGCCGAAGGTGACGAGCCCAAGAAACCAACAATCATACTAAATCCAATTGTAGTCCAGATCCAGCCCTCTAGGGATGCTGAAGTAAACATGTTCGTGCCTCTCGAGCTTGAAACATCGTCATCCAAAAGGACCGCAGAGCCAATTAAGGTAGAGTTTGGGTCTCCAAAAGTACCTGCACCATTCGAAGTTGTTGTGTTTCCTCCCAAGGCGAGAGTGACCATTCCTGTAGCAATGTCAGCTGTAATGTCATTCCATACATAGGCCATTCCTTAGGATTAAGCCGTCGAGGTAAGAAGGAAGGGAAAAACTAGGTCTGGAGAAGCAATTGCAGCGCAGGGTATGACCAGGACTCACAGAATTTATACTCCGGAGCACTTAGTTGAATCAAGTAAGTAGGCCTCTGGACTGCCTATTGAAACCGGGCCTGATGATCTCTGGGGGAAGATACAGGCAAAATAATATTCAGTTATTGATCAATTAAATAAAACACCATCGCAAATCTCCATTCTAGCTCTACTACAGAGCTCCGACACACATAAGAATGCCCTGAAGAAGATACTGAGCGAGGCGTACGTACCCAACAATATAACTAGAGGAGAGATGGCAAACATGATAGGGCAGATATTGGAGAGCCATAAAATCACTTTTCGCGAGGATGAGTTTCCCCGGAAGGGTTAAGCCACAATAAAGCGTTGCACATCACCGTGCAATGTGAAGACTTTTTCATCACCAGGACTTTGATTGATGGAGGGTCCAGCCTCAATATTTGTCCATTGTTGACCATTAGAATATTGGGGAAGAGTCTAAATGAAATCAAGGATAGGGCTATCAACGTCAAAGCTTTTGATGGTTCCCAAAGGTCCACCATTGGGGAGATCATTTTATGTCTGCAAATGGGACAAACTTGGTTCGACGTTGATTTTCACGTAATAGACATCCCAACATCATACAACTTACTACTGGGACGATATTGGATCCACGCCGCTGGAGCTGTAGAATCAACCCTGCACCAGGCAATGAAGTTCGAGTGGAATTACCAAGAGGTGATTATTCATGGTGACGGGAGTAACCCCATATACAGTCGCCAGACCATCCCAGCAATTGGAGGAAGAAGGAAGTTAGGTGGAGAAACCTACCATCATATTGAGCGAGTCAACGCTGTGGACAAGGATAAGTGGTGGGATAACAAGAGAGAAAGTATACTGAATTGGAGCGGGTATGAACCCGACAAAGGGAATTACCAGGCCTATCAAACTGAAGAAACATGGCACCACTACGGGTTAGGGTATGGATATACTTGGGAAGAATTCCAGAACTGGTCGCCACCATGGTGCGGCCCTTACTATCCGCTGGAGCACCTAATACCCTGCCTGGAGCAGACTTTCCAGCCAGCAGACATCATATATGGGTCAGGGAAAGATGAAACATTGGCAACAATGAAGAATCTCTTCTTAGAAGACGACGATATGGACTGTCATGTCATTCTCGAGGAGGAGGGGGAGGAAGGCCCTTCCATACAAGCTGTGAGCCTAGGAGCATGCCTCAATAATTAGTCCATCAAAACCACCAAAGCCCGGAAAGCTTCGGGCACTACTACTACTAATCTCGATGAATCGACGAATGTGACATGCGATGAGATAACGCAATAAACGGATATAGACTCAGAAAAGGATGAGATACCGGAAGAGGTTGGTAAAGAGGTTGAGGACTTTGAGAATAGACCTAAGTCTAACCTGGACGAAACTGAGGTCGTCAACCGAGGGATATAGAGAATGTCAAGGAAATGTGCATCAGTGTTCACTTGTTACCGTCAGAAAAGGAAGAATACACAATGTTCTTAAAAGAATATGAGGACATATTTTCTTGGGCATATGATGATATGACCGGTCTCAGTACATCTATCGTAGCTCACAAACTACCAACAGATCCAACATGTCCGCCGGTAAAACAGAAGCTCAGAAAGTTCAAGCCAGACATGATTTTGAAGATCAAGGAAGAAGTCACCAAACAAGTCAAATCCAAGGTTCTCATGGTAGTAGAGTATCCAACATGGTTAGCCAACATTGTGCTAGTGCCAATGAAGGACGGGAAGGTCAGAGTCTGTGTCGACTACCGAGATATCAACCGGGCCAGTCCGAAAGATGACTTCCCCTGGCTAAACATACACATCCTGATTGACAACTGCGCCAAGCATGAGTTGTAGTCATTTGTTTATTGTTTCGCTGGGTATCATCAGATATGGATGGACGAGGAAGACGCGGAGAAAACGGCTTTCATTATGCCGTGGGGAATGTATTGTTAGAAGATGATTCCATTTGGATTAAAGAATGTTGGGGCCACCTACATGACGGCCATGACTACTATTTTCCATGACATAATACACAAAGAGATCGAGGTGTATGTAGACGATGTCATCATCAAATTCAAGAAAGCCACTGACCACATGGAAGATTTGAGGAAGTTCTTCAATTGACTGAGAGGGTACAACATGAAATTGAATCCCGCCAAATGTGCATTCAGGGTTCCCGCCGGAAGACTGCTTGGGTTTATCATAAGTCGACGAGGAATACAACTGGATCCGCCAAAGGTTAAAGCTATTCAAGAACTGCCACCACTAAAGAGCAAGAAGGAGGTTATGAGTTTCTTGGGGAGACTCAACTACATCAGTCAGTTCACAGCCCAATCCACTGTCATTTGTGAACCAATCTTTAAGATGTTTAAGAAGGACGCCACCACTAAATGGACTGATGATTGTCAGAAAGCCTTCGACAGAATCAAGGAATACTTGTCAATGCCGCCAGTTCTGGTTCCACCCGAACCGAGTAGACCGTTATTTCTCTACCTTGCGGTACTGGATGGGGCATTCGGTTGTGTTCTGGGACAACATGATGAAACAGGGAGAAAGGATCAAGCCATCTACTATCTCAGCAAGAAGTTCACCCCGTACGAGGCCTGGTATTCCCTGCTAGAATGCACGTGTTGTGCTTTGACTTGTGTAGCTCAGAAGTTAACGCAATATTTCTGTGCCTATACCACTTATCTCATATCAAGAATGGATCCGCTGAAATACATCTTTCAAAAGCCCATACCCACAGGCAAGCTAGCCAAATGGAAAATTTTGCAGAGTGAATTTGATATTGTTTACGTAACACAGAAAGCGATCAATGGGCAAGAACTAGCCGATCATCTTGACAAAAATCCCGTGGGTGGAGAATACCAGCCTCTAAAGAGATATTTTCCTGATGAGGAGGTCTCTTTCATAGGAGAAGACATTGCAGAATCCTATGATGGCTGGAGAATGTTTTTCGACGGAGCAGCAAACTTTAAAGAAGTTGGCATAGGAGCAGTTCTAGTATCAAAAATAGGTCAGCATTACCCGGTGTCCGCCAAACTCAGGTTCCCATGCACCAAAAACATGGCCGAGTATGAAGCCTGCATATTGGGGCTCAAGCTGGCCATTGACATGAACGTTCAGGAGTTACTAGTGATCGGGGATTCTGACTTGCTCATACATTAGGTTCGAGAAGAGTGGGCAACCAAGAACTCCAGGATACTCCAATACTTGCATCATGTACAGGAGTTGAGGAAGAGGTTTACAAAGACAGAATTCCGGCATGTCCCCAGAGTCGAGAATGAGTTCGTCAATGTATTGGCCACTCTATCATCCATGATTCAGTATCCAGACAAGAACTTCATTGATCCTATCCCGGTAAAAATCTAGGATCAACCCACTTACTGTGCTCATGTTGCGGAAGAAGCAGATGGAAAACCATGGTTTCACGACATTAAGAAGTATCTGTCAACAGGAGAGTATCCAGAACTTGCAAACACTACTCAAAAGCGCACACTGCAGAGATTATCCAATCACTTCTTTCACAGCGGAGGAATCATGTATAGGAGGACTCCCTATTTGTGACTACTAAGATGTGTCGAAGCAAAGGAGGCATCCAGCTTGTTGGAGGAAGTTCATGCGGGGACCTGTGGTCCACATATGAATGGTTTCGTCTTAGCTAAGAAAATACTCCGAGCTGGTTATTTCTCGATGACTATGGAGACTGACTACATCCAGTATGTTCTAAAGTGCCATCATTACCAGATTCATGCAGACATGATAAAGGCGCCTCCTAACGAGCTCAATGCAACAAGCGCACCATGGTCGTTCACCGCTTGGGGAATGGATGTCATTGGACCTATCGAGCCTGCCGCATCAAACATGCACAGGTTCATTCTAGTGGCAATTGATTATTTCACCAAATGAGTTGAAGCAGCATCACATAAGGTAGTAACCAAGAAGGTTGAGGCAGAGTTGTCCGCGACCGTATCATTTGCTGGTTCGGCATCCTAGAGTCAATCATCACTGATAATGGTTCCAATCTCAACAGTGATATGATGAAAGCAATATGTGAAACCTTCAAGATCAAGCACAAGAATTCTACAGCCTACAGGCCTCAGATGAATGTATCTGTAGAAGCGGCCAATAAGAACATCAAGAAGATACTAAGGAAAATGATAGAAAAATACAAGCAGTGGCACGAAAAGCTATCCTTTACTTTATTGGGATACCATACCACAGTCCGCACATCAACTAGGGCAACTCCTTATATGATGGTCTACAGTACCAAGGCAGTCATCCCAATTGAAGTAGAGATTCTCTCCCTGAGAAATATGCAGGAAGCAGAGCTTGAAGATGCAGAATGGGTAAAAAGTCGCTATGAACAATTAGCCCTTTTAGACAGAAAAAGACTGAATGCAGTTTGCCATGGTCAATTGTATGAAAACAGGATGTCCAGAGCCTTCAACAAAAGGGTTAGACCGAGAGAATTCATGTCAGGACAGCTAGTACTGAAGAAAATTTTTTCGCATCAGGGTGAGGCCAGAGGAATATTTATCGGGTCCTAGTAGGAGGGGCCCACGTACTTGCAGGGATGGATGGAGAAATTTGGCCAAAGCCAATTAATTCAGATGCAGTAAAATGCTATTATGTGTAATCATTATAATTTGTGTATGACGTAATTTGAACTACGTCTGACCAGATTCCTATTTAAGAGGGGATACGTAGGCAGCCTTATGGGTTCGATCACAATTCAAAAATTTTTTTCATTTCCGCCGATATTGGAAACTGGGGCAGAATTTTGAGGAGGACCCTCAAAATTCCGAAGTTGATTTTCAGCCAGTCATGCAAACAATAATTTTCCTTATTTGATACAATTTGTACCCGTTTGAAATAGGACTCCTTAACTGAAGGGAGTCCGAGGATTTAATTGATTCTAATTGGTATTATTTTCGTAACTGTGATCAGTCTATACATGTTACCTTATTTTCCACTTGTTTTCAAAACTATAAGTACCCCATTATCTTTTTCATTACACACGGATACATTGCACATCACACACATGAACAAGAAAGTTTATTGCTCTGAACTCTCTCTTACACACATAAGCATACTCAGTGTTCTCTCTTGTTTTCCACACATCCTCTCCCACTTTCCTGTTGATTATTGATTACTCAGTCGGCTTAAAGACAAGATTGATTGATCTTTGGGGGCTGCTCCATTGTTCTACTACTCTATACATTGTTGATTGTTTGGTCTTCATACTACTACTGACTTCCCTGCACACTACTGCTCTACACTATCTCATCCTTGACCGGTATGCCCTCTATTTGATTTGAAGCATCCAAAACAATATGCTTTTATACATGCTGCACTTTATTTTGTTTCTTCTATGCTTTTACTTATGGTTCTGTTGTTCTTATTGCAACTAGCATGCCCCTGTGTGACTATCCTCCTATTAATCCAGCATACCTACTGGTTTGCTTAATGCATGTTCTCTCATACTCCCTAGCCCCAGTACATTCTTAGCATGTGATCATGAGCCCTTTTGGTTGAAACCAGTTGACTGTCTAAGTTTTGAAATGCTTTCCTTTTGTATCTAGGTGCAACTGTGTTGTTACATGTGACTATTTACCCCATTTCCCTTTTCCCTATTTGTGTTTACTGCCCGGAACTATATGATGTATTTTTGCTTCTGAGTTTGTGAAAATTGTCCCATTGTTTTTTCTTTCATAACTGTCTCTACATGGATCATTTTTAAGACTGTCTTTCAACTCAATTTCTTCAAAAAAAATTCTACCACACTCTCACTACTCCTAGAGTTTAGGTTCTACCCCCTTCATGTAAGCATTGCCTTGGACACCTTTGAGTACACTTTGAACTTTGATGCACAAGGTTGGAAATTCCACATTGCACTTGTTCAACATTTTTGGTAATGTTTGGGTGCTGGTATTGGCCAAGGACCCCCATTGGGCCCTTATGGAGCTTTGCCGCACCCAAACCATGGTCAAGGTTGTGAAACTAGTAAGAAGTGAGGTTGGAAGATCGGGCCTGGTTGAAGGCTCCCTATAGAGTAGCCTCTTATTTTATTTTTCATTATGTAATCCAGATATTATGGTTTTTAATAATTTGTAAACAACTGATTGGGGTTATAGTAAAATTGGGAGGGATTATGCATGCTTAGTTTAATTAAGGGGTATGAGCCGACGGAAGTGGGAGAGGAAATGAGGCTCGACTCTCAAGTCATTCCTAAGAGAAGTAGTTTCAAGGATGTCACACACCGTATATGAGTGGGTTGGTTGAAGTGGAGGTTAGCGTCGGGAGTTCTGTGTGACAAGAAAGTGCCACTGTTACTAAAAGGTAAGTTTTATAGAGCAATGGTTAGGCCAGCCACGATGTTTGGGACCGAGTGTTGGCCGGTTAATAACACACACATCCAAAAAATGAAAGTAGCAGAGATGAGGTTGTTGAGGTGGATGTGCGGGCATACAAGGATGGATAGGATTAGGAATGAAGTTATTCGAGAGAAGGTGGGTGTGGCCCCCATGGAAGACAAGATGAGGGAAGCAAGACTCAGATGGTTTGGGCACATTCAGAAGAGGAGCTCTGATGCACCAGGGAAGAGGTGTGAACGACTGGCTGTGGTGGGCGAGGAGAGGTAGAGGGAGACCTAAGAAGTATTGGGGCGAGGTCATCAGGCAGGACATGACGCGACTTAGGATTACTGAGGACATGGCTCTTAACAGGGAACTGTGGAGGTCAAGAATTAAGGTTACAGGTTAGGAAAAGTTGTGAATATTTCTACAAGGCACTAGAGTAAGACTAGACAGTTAGGAGTTAGTCATAGGATGCTACTGGTCAGATACTGATGCAGGGCTTGATCTGGTAGATATTATTATACCTTTAATCTTTTTCGTATTTTCTAGATTTCATATATTGCTGTTATTTTGTTATTTTATGTTATTTTATGTTATGTATATTATTTTATGTTTTTTTATTATGAGTCTATTGATAGTACTAATTTATCTCCTCATGTCTCTTTCTTGAGCTGAGGGTCTCCTGGAAACAACCTCTCTACCCTTCGGGGTAGGGGTAAGGTCTGCGTACATATTACCTCCCCAGACCGGGTAGAGAACATGTCTATAGGGCTTTACTTACCAATTTGTGCAATAGAAGCCATGCGTAGGACATGCATCTTACACCTAGATATCCTGTTTTAGGCTCTTTATTTTCAGATTGTTATACTCACTTTGTAGTCAGTTAGTAATTAATGAACAACTGTTATGAAACTACTACCGCATGTAGATACCATGCTTTAGGAGCTTTATGTGCATTAGACATCATGTTATTTAGGGTTGCAATTACTGAACGCCTCACTAGCTGTTTAATTTAACAACACAAGTTTGTTTGACTACGTCTTCTCTTTAAAACTGAAATCAATATGCATGTTCACCACTTTTTTTTAGAAAAGAAGGCAATACATACATCGCCTAGGCAAGCTTTAGGCCCAATAATAAAAAATGATTGATCTTATTTAATAGCTTCAAACTACTCAACCTTTTAACTTTCCCAACTCTTTTTTCATATGTCTCTCCAAAAATCCCTTAATCTGGAAACTTGTTTTGTATTTAAAGGCTCTCACTAATTTCCTGATTCGTGCTCTATTCAGCTTTTAAATTACTGGTACCTTTCTACACATGATCACATCATTTTGATACTTGCCGAATTAAACTACTGCATTTTTCAAATGTCTACCTTTTTTTTCAAACGATGTTTTAACAATTCCCTTACCTTTACTTACTCAATTATTTTCTTAGTTGTGTTTTTGCATGTCAAACGCTCTTCGGATCACTCGGTTTTGATTAAACCTTCTGCTAAAACTGATCTTTAAACTCGCATTCTTTTAAAGCCTTAAATGTGTTTGAGACGTGCTACTTACATGTTTACTTGTGAGGGATCTGTGAGCCTCTTATTTGCCTTTGTATGGTTCCTTTATGTGTAGTCCTACTTGTTATGCATGTCGCCTAGCATTTTGTCCTTTAAACCTAAGGGTCCAGCCTAGACCTTACCCTATAGGGATAGTGGTCCTAAATACCCTCTAGGACTTATAGGACGAGATGGGCAATAGCACGCAATAAACATTCGTGACCAATCCACACGTTTAAATAACCTTTACGGGGTGTGAAGGGTAGACATGGAGATGATGATCACGCGATAACACTATGCGTACAATTGGTTACCGGTGTTGTGCGGATGATCCATGTGATTTATAAACCTAGGACCCCTTTCCTTATGTTACTTTGTTTAATATCAATAAATTCTGCCTTTTCAATTACCCAAAACTCCCCTTTAATTTTTTCACTGCACTATTCCTTTTACTTCTAACTCTTTCTTCTTTGTTTATTCAATGTCTTGACTAATTCCTGCACTCAGACTCTCCCTAAAACAAATTATAGATTCCAACATGATTGTTTGCAACCCTTATGCGTAAATTTATTTGTATACTTGTTTACATTAAAGTCACAACATAGCATGGCAGAGAACCATACTAGCTGATCTTGAGGGGTGCCTAACACCTTCCCATCGAGATAATTTCTAGCCCTTACCCGAACTCTGGTTTTCAAATTCAAAACCCTTAGTGTCCTAATGCACTTAATCATTAGGTGGCGACTCTTCAAATCCAATTCACAAACATTAATAGAGATGTCTCCCCAAATGTCGTAAACCCGATTTCACTTTAGAAAAAGGGGGCATCGATAGCGTGGCGACTCTGCTGGGGAATTCTTTAGGCTTTTGCCGCTTCACGTTATATGTGACTTTATTGTTTTCTTTACTGCTTTTTTTAATGCCTTTATTTGAAACTAACTTTTCTTTTTGTTTCTTTTTATTTAACAATTTCATTTACTACTTTCCTTCAATACACTTGTAATTTTTGAGCAATTATTGTAATCATTATGAATGTGAAAATACGTGATAATTTGTTTCATTCTTTTAATTGCATCTTTAACATCATATTCCACTCGTGCCAAATAAATACCATAGCAACGCTTGATGAGTTGTTGAGCTCTTCCAATATTATTACCCCCTAAATTTGGCAAAGGCATATTTGCGGTAAAACCAGTCGATCAGTGGTGCAATCAACGGTTCTGTGCATTTCCCTCTTGATTTGTCCGCTCAAGAGTACCGGTATAGCACCCCATAGAAACCTTACTCTGTTTAATTGTTCATGCATCACTGTCAAACTTAGTCGAGTCAGTTATGTTGTCCACATAATAACTCTTTCAGATAGCACTGTCCAAAGTCCACTGGGTTTACTTGGAACCCAAACGGACACCACCATACTCTGTGCATTTATTTGGAGAACTAAACGTCGTTATGCTAATTGTTGATTTAAACAGTCGAGTACGGTGGGGTAAGGGACTAACGCTTTGTTTTGTAGAAAATGAGGCACGAAATTCCTAGATTCGGCATGGTAACCAACATTCATCCAAGGTTGCTAAGTTTATGGGAGGACCTTCATTCCAGTGACCGGACTCTCGTCCGCAAGTATTTGTGAAACTTACCCTTTTTTTTGGAAATTCAGCCAGACAACAAAATTATAGAGGTTACGATATTATTCTGGGATAGTGATAGATCAGTATTTCGATTTGGGGACCTTGAAATAACCTCATTGCTCGAGGAAATAGGTGGGTTAGCCAGTATTCCTTGGGAGACTCCAGGTTTGCTCATTCCAGAAAACCGCAAGGGTAGGGGTTTCTTCAAAATGATGGGGTTGAAGAAAAACTCAGATTTGACGTGTTTGAAAGATTCCTATATTCCCTTTGACTACCTGTACGAGAGGTACGGTCATAGAAAGTCCTACCGCACCTATCCAAATGAATTCTCCCTCACATCATTGGGGCATATCCACAGGAGGGTTTTCGTCTTCATGTTTTATTTCTTGGGGATGATAGTATTTCCCATGAAGAAGGCTAGGATCCATACCAGACTAGCCATGGTCACCAAGACGATAATGGAGGGAATTGGAGGGCAGCCTTTCAGCATAGTGCCCATGATTGTTGCTGAGATCTACCGAGCTTTGGAGAAATGTCAACGAGGAGCCAGTCATTTTGAGGGTTGTAACCTACTACTCCAACTCTGACTTATAGAACATCTCCAAAAGGGTTAATACCATCAAGAGCTTCCGCGAAGGCCATGGAAGGATCATATAGCCTTTCACCATCCCAAGAGAATGAACTATATGCCCGATATGTTTGCTCAGCCAGGGGATGCTCGAGGATGGGTAGAATTGTTTGAAAACTTGAAAGAAGACAAGGTGCAGTGGATGTTCGAATGGTTCCCCACTGGAGAGTTCATCATCTGCTCTCGGGACGCTCCATTTCTTATACTTATTGGTCTAAGGGGAACTTATCCTATGTCCCTCTCCGAGTCATGAGACAGGCAAAGAGGAAGCAAGTCGTACCAAAGGTCGAGAAGATGAGTCATTTCAGGGATGATTTCCAAGACGATGATAGCCCATACAAATGTCAAGCTCAACACATGTGGAACAGTAAGATCATCCTGGAAAGGAATTCCATAGAGCCTGATAGATATCATGCCGGATACACCTCATACTATCCAGGTTGGCTAGAAGAAGATCATGCTTGGTTAGGATAGCTCGGGTCTGTTCGAGGTCACAGGGTCATCGACGAAGGGGCTGAGATACAGGTTAAGTACAATTAGTTGCGCAAAAGGATCAGGGAGAGCGAGAGTGAGCATCAGGAGATTCAAGAGGCCAATCAAAAGTTGATCGAGGAATGGAAGGATATGGTTGTCAGAGCCAACAAGCGCCTAGGGCATTTTGAGTGAGGGTTAGTGGAGCTGGAAGGTAAATTCATCCGGAGGATCGATAATTGCCAAAACGGCATTGGGAATGAAGGAGGACATTTGGATAGGGCTTATCTGCTGCTGGGATTGTGTGAGCTGGTGACGTTGTTCGATGGAGCCAAAGATGCCGAGTCTGGGGAAGGTCCTTCTCGGACCAAATCGTTAGGAGTCTCTTTTCTTTTTCGCTTTGAAATGTAATAACGCCAACGGCCATTAGTGATATTTTACTTTATGCAATTTTATTGTCGTTTTTGGATTTGTCTTATTTTATCAATAAAATGAGGCATTTAGCATTATAAGTTATCCAAATAAACTTGTCGCTAGGCCTACCACAGGCACAACGAGACACCCAATTTAGGACACGATTTATACTATTATGCTATGTGTTTAAATATTTCAATATTTTTCTCAGAATCCGTACTTACTTGTTACCTTTTTGTTGTTTTTACTTTTATTTTATTCCCCTCCCTAAAATGTTAGTTCGTGCATTCTGGCATCGTCATCCTACTCTACAAGATCTAAGGGCCCTCCACCTCCTCGTCCTCCGAGCCCTATCAAAAACATGAGCAAAGCAGAAATGGAAGATTTGAACAACGCCATAAAGGAGAACTCAGATGAAAGGGTAGAGGTTCCTCAGGGTGTTCAGGTATCCAAAGAAAGTGTCGCTCATCTCGAACAGAAGTTACTGAAATTTCAAGAAGAACTAGACCAAGTTCGGAACTTGGCAAGTCTGTCATTCTCCCTCACAACTCCAAACATCAACTTTCCCAATGCTCAACACCCCGTACCTCCACAAAACATCCCGAAGTCGCAAAAACAGCACGCTACTCATCAAAGCTGCAACACATGTCAAAACAACACTCCACTCCTCATCCCTGAACCATCAAATGATCATCCCCACCATACTCCCATCTATGTGGAAACCGTACCACAATACACTAAACCCATTACAAACATACCGGAGTCTGATGACAAGGACTCTCTCATCAAAAACCTGGCAGCCGAGCTCAAGAAATTGACTAGCCGAGTCCATGGCGTTGAAGGAAACAAAGGCATTGAAAGGCTGAATTATGAGGATCTTTGCATTCAGCCAGATGTCGAACTTCCCGAGGGGTACAAACCTCCCAAGTTCGAAATATTTGACGCCTCGAGGATCCTAGGGTCCATTTGAGGACATACTATGATAAGATGGTCAGCGTAGGAAGAAATTAGAAGATTCGCATGCAACTCTTTATGAGAAGTTTGAAAGGCGATGCGCTATCTTGGTACATTAGCCAAGATCCCAAGAAGTGGACGAGTTGGGTTGGAATGGCTTCTGATTTCATGGACAGGTTCAGGTTCAATATAGAAAATGCACCAGATATCTTCTACATCCAGAATCTGAAAAAGAAACCCACTGACACATTCTGCGAGTATGCTACTCGATGGAGATCCGAGGCTGCTAAGGTCAGCCCGGCCTTAGAGGAAGAACAGATGAACCGATTTTTCATCCGAGCTCAAGATCCGAAATATTATGAGAGGTTAATGTTGATAGAGGGCCAAAAATTCTCCCATATCATCAAGATAGGAGAAAGGATTGAGGAAGGAATTAAGAGCGGTATGGTCACTAATTTCGAGGCACTGTAGGCTAAAAACAAAGCCCTGCAATCTGGTGGCACGTCCAAGAAAAAGGACATGAGTGCCGTGATAGTTACACAGCGAGCGAAGTCTCCAATAAAATACCAAGGCTACCCGGTACCCCCTCTCACATACCAGCCTATCCCCAACTACCAAGCACCTCCTCCCTCTTACCAAATTCCATCATCTGCTTACCAATCATCTCCATCCCGCACATATCAACCTACCTCACCAAGATATTCCCAACCCGCACCCGCCTACCAAGCCTATAATTCCAACTATCAATCACCTCCCGCCCGCCAAAACTTCCCCAGGCCACGCCCTAACTTCGACCGCAGACCTCCCAAGCAATACACCGCCATCGCCAAGTCGATTGACCAACTATATGAAAGACTCAAAGCATCCAGTTACATCACCCCAATTCCTGCAATAACTCTAGAAAATCCTTCCCAATGGGTCAATCCAAATAAAACCTATGCATACCATTCTGGCATGAAAGGGCATACCATTGACGAGTGCCGATCTCTAAAAGACAAAATCCAACCTCTAATTGACAACAAAATCATCGTGGCCAAGGAACTTGCTCCTAACGTTCGCAATAATCCTTTGCCTGATCATAAAGGTGGGGTGTGCATATGATCGAAGTAGAAGATGATTGGGACCCCAAAGGGTCAATTGGATTAATTGCCAAAGGTGACAAGCCCAAGAAACCAACAATCACACTAAATCCAATTGTAGTCCAAATCTAGCCCTCTAGGGAAGCTGAAGTAAATATATCCGTGCCTCTCGAGTTTGAAACGCCGTCATCCAAAAGGTCTGCAGAGCCAATTGAGGTGGAGTTTGGGTCTCCAAAAGTACCATTTGAAGTTGATGTGTTACCACCCAAAACAAGAGTGCCCATTCTTGTGGCAATGTGTCAGGTGCAACACCGTTCCATACACAAGCCATTATTACACCGCCAAGGCAAGAAGGAAGGGAAAAACTAGGTCTGGAGAAGCAATTGCAGCGCAAGGTATGACCAGGATTGGCAGAATTTATACTCCGGAGCACTTAGTTGAATCAAGTAAGCAGGCCTCTGGACAGCCTATCGAAACTGGGCCCGATGATCTCTGGTGGAAGATACAGGCAAAAGAATACTCAGTTGTTGGCCAATTAAACAAAACACCAGCACAGATCTCCATTCTAGCTCTACTGCAAAGCTTCAAGACACACAATAACGCCCTGATGAAGATACTGAGTGAGGCGTACGTACCCAATAACGTAACTGGAGGAGAGATGGCAAACATGGTCGGGCAGGTATTGGAGAGTCATAAAATCACTTTCCATGAGGATGAGCTGCCCCCTGAAGGTTTAGGCCACAACAAAGCGTTGCACATCACTGTGCAATGCGAGGACTATTTCATCACCATGAATTTGATTGATGGAGGGTCCAGCCTCAACATTTGTCCACTAGTGACCCTCAGAACATTGGGGAAAAGTCTGCATGAAATTAAGGATAGGGCTATCAATGTCAAAGCTTTTGATGACTCCCAAAGGTCTACTATTGGGGAGATCAGTTTATGTCTACAATTGGGCCAACTTGGTTTGATGTCGATTTTCAAGTAATATACATCGTAGCATCCTATAACTTACTACTGGGATGACCTTGGATCCACGCCGCTGGAGCCGCAGCCTCAACCTTACATCAGGCAGTGAAGTTCGAGTGGAATCACCATGAGGTGATTATTCATGGTGACGGGAGTAGCCCCATATACAGTCATCAAACCATCCCAGTAATTCAAAGGAGAACGAAGTTAGGAGGAGAAACCTACCAGCAAATTGAGCGGATCAATTCCATGGACAAAGATAAGTGGTGGGATAACAAGATAGAGAGTATACTGAACTGGAGCGGGTATGAACCTGGCAAAGGGCTCGGCAAAAACATCCAGGGAATCACTAAGCCTATCAAACTGAAGAAGCATGGCACCAATTTCGGGTTAGGGTATGGATATACTTGGGAAGAATTCCAGAACTGGTCGCCACCATGGCGCGACCCTTACTATCCGCTGGAGCACCTAATACCCAGCCTGGAACAAACTTTCCATCCAGCCGACATCATGTATGGGTCAGATGAAGATGAAACATTGGCAGCAATGAAAAACATGTTCTTGGAATATGACAATATGGACTATCACGTCATTCTCAAGGAGGAAAGGGAGGAAGTCCCTTCCATACAGGCGGTGAGCCGAGGAGAGCACCTCAACAATTGGTCCATCAAAACCACCAAGGCCCGGAAGGCTTCGGGGTAGCAAGGCTGACAAAGCACTATGCATTATCTTTTACTTTTTTGCTAGTTGATTTCCTTTCCGTATTTTCTTTAAATTTTGAAAAGAGCTCCAATGTTCAAAACAATATTTGGCATTTATCAAAGCATTTTAGTTTTTTATATAAATCTCACTCTTATTGTTTCTTTTCTCTGCCTTTTACTTTACTTTACATAGCATTACTATTACTTATCTTGATGAACCAATGAATATGACATGTGAAGAGGTAACGCAACAAACATATATAGACTCAGAAGAGGATGAGATACCAGAAGAGGTTGTTAAAGAGGTTGAGGACTTTGAGAATAGACCTAAGTCTAACCTTGACAAAATCGAGATCGTCAACCTGGGGGATACAGAGAATGTCAAGGAAACGCGGATCAGCGTTCACCTGTCACCGTCAAAAAAGGAAGAGTACCCGGAATTCTTAAAGGAATATGAGGACATATTTTCCTGGTCATATGATGATATGACTAGTCTCAGTACATCTATTGTAGCTCACAAACTGCCAACAGATCCGACATGTCCGCCGGTAAAGCAGAAGTTCAGAAAGTTCAAGCCAGACATGAGTTTGAAAATCAAGGAAGAAGTCACCAAGCAAGTCAAAGCCAAGGTCCTCAGGGTAGTGGAATACCCGACATGGTTAGCCAACATTGTGCCAGTACCAAAGAAGGACGGGAAGGTCAGAATCTATGTCGACTACCGGGACCTCAACCGGGCCAGTCCGAAAGATGACTTCCCACCGCCAAACATACACATCCCGATTGACAACTGCGCCAAGCACGAGCTGCAGTCATTCGTTGATTGTTTTGCCAAGTACCATCAAATATGGATGGACAAAGAAGACGCGGAGAAAATGGCTTTCATTACACCGGGGGGGGGGATGTATTATTACAAGATGATGCCGTTTCAATTGAAGAATGCTAGGGCCACCTACATGAGGGTCGTGGCTACTATTTTTCAGGACATTATACACAAAGAGATTGAGGTGTATGTAGATGACGTCATCATCAAATCTAAGAAATCCACTAATCGCATGGAAGATATGGGGAAGTTCTCTCCCAACTGGCAGGGTCCATACATGGTTCACCGGGTTCTAACCGGAGGAGCCCTCATACTTGCAGAAATGGACGGAGAACATTGGCCAAAGCCGATCAATTTAGATGCAGTGAAACGATACTATGTGTAACCATTATGGTTCCTTTATAATGAAATTTGAACTACATCTGACCTGATTCCCGTTTAAGAGGGGATACGTAGGCAGCCTTATGGGTTCGGTCACAATTCAATAAAATCTTTATTTCCCCTGCAATTGGAAACCGGGGCAGAATTTTGAGGACCCTCAAAATTCTGAAGAGAGAGGTTGCAATATCTTAAACCGCGTCGCAGTCGTCGGTTCATCTAAAAGAAAATCATTTTTTTATTTTATTATATAGTTTACTAAATCATGCATGGATACTATCAAAATTTCTTTATTAGCGACGCTACCCCCAATGAAAGCAAAAGCCGAGTAGGACAAGAAAAGTCTATGGGAAGACGGACTAAACTTCCCCCCCCCCCCACACAAAACTCACAATTTTTCTTTGAATGCAGGCACCCGAAGACATAAAATCATCAGCATACGATTTCATACTCACACGTTTTCAGGAATACAACTCTCAGAATCACCGCTTACTTACAGGTGCTATCCGCACACGACATCCCCAACAGTCATAACGACGTAATCAGCTATCAGCTATCATCTATCAGATAAGAGATTTCATTATTACTCGCCTTTATTTCCTTGCATTGCATAAGGCTACTTTTCTGCCTTCCGAGACTAAGCACTGTCTCCATCCTTCATTTCCTTGCATTGCATAAGGCTACTTTTCTACCTTCATAGACTAAGCACTGTCTCCATCCTGCATTTCCTTGCATTCCATAAGGCTACTTTTCTGCCTTCCAAGACTAAGCATTGTCTTCATCCTACATTTCCTTGCATTGAATAAGGCTACCTTTCTGCCTTCCGAGACTAAGCACTGTCTCCATCCTGGATTGCATAAGGATACTTTTATGCCTTCCGAGACTAAGTACTGTCTCCATCCTGGATTTCCTTGCATTTCTTACGGCTACTTTTCTGCCTTCCGAGACTAAGCATTGTCTCTATCCTGTATTTCCTTGCATTGCGTAAGGCTACCTTTCTGCCTTCCGAGACTAAGCACTGTCTCCATCCTGCATTTCCTTGCATTGCATAAGGCTACCTTTCTACCTTCCGAGACTAAGCACTGTCTCCATCCTGCATTTCCTTGCATTGCATAAGGATACTTTTCTGCCTTCCGAGACTAAGTACAGTCTCCATCCTGGATTTCCTTACATTGCATACGGCTACTTTTCTGCCTTCTGAGACTAAGCACTGTCTCTATCCTGTATTTCCTTGCATTGTGTGAGGCTACCTTTCTGCCATCCGAGACTAAGCACTATCTCCATCATGCATTTCTTTGCATTGCATAAGGCTACCTTTCTGCCTTCCGAGACTAAGCACTGTCTCCATCTTGCATTTCCTTGCATTGCATAAGGCTACCTTTCTGCCTTCCGAGACAAAGCACTGTCTCCATCCTGCATGGCTGAAATATTGCCTCCTCTCATTTATACCGACTGAAATACCGCCAACTTTATTCAAATCTTTCATGGCTGAAACATCGCCAATTTTTTTTAAATCCCTCGTATCGGCTGAAGAATTGCCAGTTTTATTTAAATTCCTGTTGGCTGAAATACCGCCATTTATATTTATCCTTCTTTGTCGGCTGAAATATCGCCAACTTTATTTAATTCTCGGTATTGGCTGAAAGATCGCAAATTCATATTTAAACCCCCATCCCCATCTCTACATATGTGTTCTGTCGACTAAAATATTGCCATTTACATTTTCTACATCGGCTGAAATATCGCCAGCTTTATTTAAATTTCTATCGGCTGAAATATCGCCATTTAGATTTATCCTTCTGTCGACTGAAATATCGCCATTTACATTTTCTACATCGGCTGAAACATCGCCAGCTTTATTTAAATTTCTGTCTGCTGGATTATCGCTATTTAGATTTATCCTTCACATCGGCTGAAATACCACCAAATCCTGCATCTCATAGGCTGAAATACCGCCAAACTGTCCAAGGGCGTCATTGTTTGGAGGCATCATTTCCATAGCCCGAGAACACCATGCCATGGCCTGAGGACCCCACTTTTATCTTTTGCACATCATCATTCCAAGGCATCATGGTTCAGAGGCATCATTTTCATAGCCCGAGAACATTATTTCATAGCTTGTGAATCCTTTATTATACGCTTCATGGCCCGAGACGTCATGGTCCGGGGACGTCATCCTATCCGTCCGAAGACAGCATTCATGGTCCAATGGGAACCTGCATCATGTTTAAATTTATGCATGATATATGCTCGTATTGCTTATTTGCAGGTACACCGGCTAGTAACGACCATCACAGCAGGAGCGATCCCGCTCCGGTTCTCGCAGCCCATCAGTCCCTGACCACCCTTTCCAACCTAAATGTTGCGTCCGTCTCTTCAAAACCTCCATCGGCATACTCCGTCGATGTATCCCGAACCACATATGACCTAATTCATTTAAAACTAGGGATATGTAGGTAGCTCAGAAACTAGAGCTCGGTCGAAACCTTTGCAAGTCGTTTCTCTCGGTCAAAATTGGTCATCATATCTTTACCCGACAACTCTTTCATTCTTCCCGAGTAAAGAGGGGAAGCAGTTGATACCCAATTTTTTCCTATGTATTTTATATATACTCAAAATATTCTTAAAATAGTATGTATATGCATATATAGGCATTTCCAAGAGTTTTGGTATTTTTACTTATTTTTAAAGATTTTAAAATCAATTTGTTTGCCTATTTTAATATTACAAAATTCAATAATTATTCCAAAAATTATTATTTTTGGTGAATAACTTATTTTATTCTCATATTTACACCAAAATATAATTAAGTTGATTTTTTGCATTTTTTTTTACAAATTTATTTGGTATTTAAAAGCTAAATTGCATGTAATTGTAATTATAGCCTATTTTATAATTAACAACATTTCATAATTATCAAATTATTTCCAGTATTTTTAAATTAATACTTATACATTAATAAATAGTTTAGTGCTTTTAATTTGTTTTAAAAATCATTTTAACTATTGTATAGAAAATAAAAAGGGGAAAACTAGCTATTTAACATTTAGCCTCATTTCATTAAAATTATAGCCCATTCGGATTTCAATTTTAGCCCTCAATTTACCCAGTCCTAACCCCAATTGGACCGACCTATATTTCAATTAATCGATCCGGTCCAACCTTGATTTAATCCGAGCCGTTGATCAAGTGAGATCAACGGCCGAGGTTTTATTTCCAAAATTAAATCTAACAACCCCCCCCCCCCAAACCCCTTATTTTCAGAGACAGTATCTCTGTCTCTGTACACTGACTCTTTCTCTCCCTTCTCTCTAGAACTTTCTGGTTCTCTCCTTCGTCTCCGATGAATCGACCGCCTCTCTCGCCACCTCCAGCCTCACTTCTCTCGACCACCAGCCGCCGTGAAACCTTGTCTTGTTGATTCCCTCCATTTTCGAGACTCGAGAAGCCTCCACCATACAAGATGGTCATCAGAAGATCTTCCTGGTTTGTCTCCGACCTTTCTCCGAAGGTTTATGGTTCGATGGTGCTCCGAGCATCATTATTAATGAGTTTCACAACCAGGTTCCTTACCTCTCACTGGTTTATTACGAAACCCTAATTTTCTTAAAAACCTTGTTTTTTAAATGATTTTTTTTAACTTATTCTTTAGTGTTTTACACTACTCTCTACTAGATCTTTTCGATTATTCAAGTTTTCAACGTTTTGTTTTTTTTTTTTTTAATTAGGGTTTCCTGAACCCTTTCGAAGTCACTATATCTTCTAAATGTTTTTAGTATTATGTGTTTATGTTTGTGTTATATGCTTGTTGGTGTGATCTTCTGGTTACTCTCCGAGTTCTATGCTTTAATTTTGCTATTAGGGTTCCAGCCTTCTATTGATTCTATGATTTCTTGCTTAGGGTTCTCTGATTTTCATGCCTATTGTGTTTTATATGTCTAATCAAATCCCTGAATTTGTATATGTTTTCCGTAGAAGTTTTACACTGATTTTTGAATCACTTCCTTATTTGTGAAATACTCTCCTTACTTGGTACTGATTCCCTGTGATTTTCAATTTCATCCGTGATTCTTTGAACAAATTTGTGTGCAAAATATGTTGTCCTTATACTTACCTTATTTGAAATATTCTTTATACTTTTACTTCTCCTATTATGGAAATACCAGTCTTGCAAACAATAATTTTCCTTATTTGATACAATTTGTACCCGTTTAATTAGGACTCCTTAATAGAAGGGAGTCTGAGGATTTAATTGATTCTAATTGGTATTATTTCCATAACTGTGATTAGTCTAAACATGCTACCTTATTTTCCACTTGTTTTCAAAACTATAAGTACCCCCATTCTCTTTTGCATTACACACGGATACATTGCACATCACACACACGAACAAGAAAGTTCATTGCTCTGAACTCTCTCTTACACGCATAAGCATACTCAGTGTTCTCTCTTGTTTTCCACACATCCTCTCCCACTTTCCTGTTGATTACTGATTACTCAGTCGGCTGAAAGCCAAGACTGATTGATTTTTGGGGGCTGCTTCATTGTTCTACTGCTCTATACATTGTTAATTGTTATTCTGCATGCTACTGCTCACTTCCCTGCACACTACTGCTCTACACTATCTCATCCTTGACCGGTATGCCCTATATTTGACTTGAAGCATCCAAAACAATATGTTTTTATACATGCTACACTTTATTTTGTTTCTTCTATGCTTTTACTTATGGTTCTGTTGTTCGTATTGCACCTAGCATGCCCATGTGTGACTATCCTACTATTAATCCAGCATGCCTACTGGTTTACTTAATACATGTTCTCTCATACTCCCTAGCCCCAGTACATTCTCAGCATGTGATCATGAGCTCTTTTGGTTAAAACCAGTTGACTGTCTAAGTTTTTAAATGCTTTCCTTTGGTATCTAGGTGAAACTGTGTTGTTACATGTGAACTATTTACCGCACTTCCCTTTTCCCTGTTTGTGTTTACTGCCTGGAACTATATGATGTATTTTTGTTTCTGAGTTTGTCAAAACTGTCCCATTGTTTTTTCTTTCTAAACTGTCTCTACATGGATCATTTTTAAGACTATCTTTCAACTCAATTTCTTTAAAGAAAATTCTATCACACTCTCACTACTTCTAGAGTTTAGGTTCTACCCCCTTCGTGTAATCATTGCCTCGGGCACCATTGAGTACCCATTGAACTTTGACGCACAAGGTTGGTAATTCCACACTACACTTGTTCAACATTTTTGGTAATGTTTGGGTGCAGGTATTGGCCGAGGACCCCCATTGAGCCCTTAGGGAGCTTTGCCGCACCTAAACCATGGTCAAGGCTGTGAAACTCGTAAGAAGTGAGGTCGGAAGATCGGGCTTGGTTGAAGGATTCCTATAGAGTAGCCTCTTATTTTATTTTTTATTATGTAATCCAGCTATTATGGGTTGTAATAATTTGTAAACAACTGATTGGGGTTATAGTGAAATTGGGAGGAATTATGCATGCTTAGTTTAATTAATGGGTAGAGAACATGTCTATAGGGCTTTACTTACCAATTTGTGCAATCGATGCCATGCGTAGGACATGCATCTTACACCTAGATATCGTGTTTTAGGCTCTTTACTTTCAGATTGTTATACTCACTTTGTAGTCAGTTAGTAAGTGATGAACAACTGTTATGAAACTACTACCGCATTTAGAGACCATGCTTTAGGAGCTTTATATGCATTAGACATCATGTTATTTAAGGTTGCAATTGCGGAACGCCTCACTAGCTATTTAATTTAACAACACAAGTTTGTTTGACTGCATCTTTTCTTTAAAACTGGAATCAATATGCATGTTCACCACTTTTTTTTTAGACAAGAAGGCAATACACACATTGCCTAGGCAAGCTTTAGGCCCATTAATAAAAAATGATTGATCTTGTTTACTAGATTCAAACTACTCAACCTTTTAACTTTCCCAACTCTTTTTTCATCCGTCTCTCCAAAAATCACTTCATCTGGAAACCTGTTTCGTATTTATAGGCTCTCACTAATTTCCTAATTCGTGGTATGTTAAGCTTTTAAATTACTGGTACCTTTCTTCCCAGGACCACGGTATTTAGATACTTGTCTAATTAAACTACTGCATTTTTCAAATATCTACCTTTTTTTTTCAAACGATGTTTTAACAGTTCCCTTACCTTTACTTACTCAACTGTTTTCTTAGTTGTGTTTTTGCATGTCAAACGCTCTTCGGATCACTTGGTTGCAATTAAACCTTCTGCTAAAACTGTTCTTTAAACTCGCGTTCTTTTAAGACCTTAAATGTGTTTGAGACGTGCTAATTACATGTTTACTTGTGAGGGATCTGTGAGCGTCTTATTTTCCTTTGTATGGTTCCTTTATGTGTAGTCCTACTTCTTATGCATGTCGCCTAGCATTTTGTCCTTTAAACCTAAGGCTACATCCTAGACCTTACCCTATAAGGATAATGGTCCTAAATACCCTCTAGGACTTATAGTACGGGACGGGTAATAACACGCAATAAGCATTAGTGACCAATCCACACGTTCAAATAACCTTTACGGGGTGGAAAGGTTAGACTCTCCCTCAAACAAATTACAGATTCCAACATGATTGTTTGCAACCCTTATGTGTAAATTTATTTGTATACTTGTTTACATTAAAGTCACAACATAGCATGGCCGGGAACCACACTAGTGGATCTTGAGGGGTTCCTAACACCTTCCCCACGAGATAATTTCTAGCCCTTACCCGAACTCTGGTTTTCGAATTCAAAACCCTTAGTGTCCTAATGCACTTAATCATTATGTGGCGACTCTTCAAATCCAAAAACCTAATTCACAACGGGAATATAGTTGTCTCCCCAAATGTCGTAAACCCGATTTCGCTTTAGAAAAAAGGGGCGTCGACAATTACTTAATGTTTATTAGCTTCTTAATTGTTTGTATATAGTCTGTTTTATGTTAGTGGAAATATCCTTGGTTTTCTTTATACCACAGTTCTTTTTCCAAGGATGCCAATTTTCTTCTTGAACCGGGTAATTATAGAAAATTTTTGTCGACTTTTCCTGATGGATAGATAGACAACTTTCTTAAAGGAATTAGTCTTGTAGTTTGATATAGGTTTTGTTAATTTAGAAAATAATAAATGGTTTGAGTTGGGGTTTATGCCCATTGACCAAGTTATGGCTTGCTTGGTAGCAACATAATTTAAACCTCAGTATATGAATTTTTGATTGTTGAAAAAGAAAAATAATTGAAGTATAAATGTCATGACTTTTAGACTCAATTCTTGGCTTTTTAATTCACTAAATAGCTTCCTTTATGCTATATGAAACCTCCTTGAGTCATTTGTTTCAATTGGATTTTGGATTTGTATTCCACTTGAGTTTTCATGTGCCTTGTGTGGTGAGATCTATTTGTGAGTTCTTTTGTACTCCTTGTAGTCTAGAACTTGCCCGGAATATGCTTCAAGGCGAAATTATAAACTAACTTGGTTTGAAAAATGATATTAGGCCTTCCTTTGACCGCTAGTATTGCTTAAATTTCCTACCCTTGAATATTTTCCCTAGTCAACCCATTTTGAGCCTTTAACTGTATTCTTTGGCAACCATATTACATTCTTAAATCCATTGTTTTTAAATGATCAAGCTTTTGGCACCCTACTCCCTTAAGTACCTTGAAAGTGTAAACATAGGCTAAAAACCGAAGTTTGGGGGTGAAAGTTGGCAAAGTTGTGATATGGATGTTGTTTGAAAAGGTGGAAGGTAAAAAAAAAGTATATAGAATAAATTGATAA
Source organism: Nicotiana glauca (assembly GCA_026770625.1). Taxonomy (NCBI): domain Eukaryota; kingdom Viridiplantae; phylum Streptophyta; class Magnoliopsida; order Solanales; family Solanaceae; genus Nicotiana; species Nicotiana glauca. The sequence goes on from MU669163.1 coordinate 322,008, forward strand.
AAAGTTGTGAATAAAGGGAAGAATAGGTGTGGAATGAAAAGTGAAGAAAAGATGGAAAATGTATTTGAAGGAAGTGGACTTTAATTGTAAATTTTCTAGTGCTTGGGGAGGTTTTGAATCACTCTAACCAAAATTGTGCCCTACCTTAACCAAAAGCCTAAACTATAACCCTTTAAGTCCTAATTGATTTTGAACCAATTTGTCTACATTAGTGGAGGAATTCAAGAAGGGCAAGCCTATGGTACTACTTGTATGCATTTGAATATCTTTTTGAGATAGAATTAATTCTTTCCATTTGATATCCTATTTTTGTTTTGAATTAAGATTTATGAGTGTGGGATCCTCTCTTAAATGTGAGGGCAGATGATATTTGAGTTGCGAATTTAATCCCATTTTCAATTGGACAGAATAACCAAAGAAAGTTGATTGTGATAGATAGGCAAATTTTGAAGTTTTAGTGTCATGACTTGATTGCTACTTTCATTTGTATTAGTGTTTGAGCACTTGAAGTATAATGGAGTTCATGAGAAGTGCTTGATAATTCATATGATTTGGTGTAATTGTTGGTACCAATCGAAGTCATGCATTTGTGCTTAAAGTAGATTTTTTTTTGCTTAGCATGATAAAGACATAATGTTGAGTTAAATACTTGGAAAGATATTTTGTCGCTTTCATTGATTGAGGACAGGCAATATTTTAAGTTTGGGGGTGTGATAAGTTGGTATTTTACCAACTTATCTTGTCTTTAAACCTATATTGTTGCTATGTTTGAGTGATAAAATCATGTATTTAATGTCATTTACTTCTATTTTACATGGTGAATGTGATTTAGAAGTAATGTTAAAGAAACCAAATGAAAACAAGTCAAAAAGAAGCTAAAAAATGGAAAAAATCTGGGCAATGCACTCAGTAGTCTCATTTGCGACAAAAGCTTGGGAAATGCGAAGTCAACTGGAAAAGTCAGTCTTCGCAAATGCGAAGAGTACTTCGCAAATGCGAAGAGTACTTCGCAAATGTGATGTCAACTGGAATAGTCAATCTTTGCAAATGCGAAGAGTACTTCGCAAATGCAAAGTCAACTGAAAAGGTCAATCTTCACAAATGCAAAGATATCATTGCAAATGCGAAGTGAAGCAGCACAGGAATTATTGGGAATTGCGAACCTTTGTTCGCAATTGCGAAGGTCAAGCTTCAGGCCTGGGAAATTTTGGAATTTCATATTTTTTATCCCCAAACCATTTTTATACACGACCAAGCAGGTCTTCTTTTAATCTTTTGGCTTATTTTCAGTCTATAGAGACTAAAGAGAACAAGTATTGAAGCTAGGGTTTTGCACACACACTTGGGTCTTGAAGATTGAAGCTTGTGGTTATGATTTTCTTACTTATTTATGTTTATTTCTTCATTTGCTTGCTTTGTATTGAATATTTAAGTGTGTAGTATTTGTTTCCAACACTTGAATCTTGTTTATGGAAGTATTCATATTTAAAGTATGGATTAAATACCTTGTTGTGCTTATGTATTGAATGATTTTTATTTATTTATGAAGTGAGTTATTGTTACTTTAATTATTCTTGTTCTTTAATTTTTCCAAAGGGATTAGCTAACCCTAGGACTCACCCATTAATTCCGAATTAATTTTGAAAAAGATAATTTGGGGTTGGGAAAGATTAATTAACAAGAACTTGATGCTTTAACCCTCATTTTATAGATTCTACCTAAGGATAGGATTGAACTACTTGAAGCCATTTTGGGTGTGCTTAATCTCTTAATAATTTTTGGGATAATTCAATTAGGAAGTCTTGTTAGTATTCGGAATAAGCTAATTAAGAATTATTATCCGTGGCTAATTAACATAAACTCGCTCATATTTGTAAAATCATGAAATACATAGGATCGTTACTTGAGTGTAATTCCCGATGAAACCATACTTGTAGCCATTGATCATTTTACTTGCTTTCTAGGTTAGTTTACATTTCCACATTTAGATATAAAACATTTCAAACCAAAATTCTTAGTGTTTGGCATTGCGCGATAAGCTATAATTTTCTTACATTCCTAATCGCCTACACATTGTTCTCTATGGGATTCGACCCCGACTCATAGTTGGGTAAATCATATTGCATGAGACCGTGTCTATTACTTTTTAGTAGTGGATTTGGATGTCATCACCCTAGCTTCTCGGGTGTGTTTCAGACAAGGTTTGAATCATTTCAATGCATTTTGGATTTTTGCTAAGCTGATGGTTCTGGTGTTCCGCACCTTCGACTGGTATTGCGTAAGTGCGATAGCCGTAGAAGCGAGCCCTATTGTGCAGGTGCGAGAATGCACTGTTGGGCGAGAGTCTGCAAATGCAGAAGATTTTGCATAGAAGCGTGACCACAAATGCGGTTTTAAGCGTTGCAGATAAGACCACTGGAGGGTCGAGGCTGTCTCGCAAATGCGATACTTTTTCCCAAAAAGCGAACGTCACAGATGCGGTCACTTATCCATAATTGCGAAAATGTTGGTACAAGCTATAAATCGAGGGTCTTGGTCTTTTCTTCATATTTTGAGATGTGGGACTCATATTGAGACGATTTTTGGAGAAAATTTCACCATATGAATTGGGGTGTGTTCTCTACTCGTTTTTGGTTATATTTCATGAATCTATCTTCATTTTTGGTAGTTGGTTGATTAATCTTTAAAGAGAAATTAAGGGTCTTGGCCTAAAGTTTCCTAATATAAATTTTTGAGTTTTGAACATCGAATTGTAGTCGGATATAAGTGAAACTAGTATGGATAGACTCGTTATTGAATGGGTTGTCATATTTTATAAGTTTTGTTGGGTTCCGGGTGCGGGCCCGTTTTTTTTTTTTGCCGGTTTTGGGTTTTGATTAAGGCTTCCACCTTTATCATTTGGAATTGTTTCCTTGGGATTTATTTGATGTATTTGAGTTGCTTTTGGATAGTTTTGAGCAATTTGGAGGCCGCCACATGCTTGATAGCATCTCTGAAGCATTGCTTGGCTTGCTCGGCATTTATATTGGCATGTTCGAGGTAAGTTCCTCTTCTAAACTTAGTGCTGAGGGTATGATACCCTGTAATGCATGTTACATGATTGTTATTGAGGTGACACACTTTCTAGGTCATGGGCGTGCACCATGTTAATTGGGAATCTGTTTATTCCATGGCACTGTATATTGGTCCTACTTTGTTGATATTCATGTGTTTACAATATGATCAAGTAGTTAAGCTGTCAATCATGCTTACGACAATATATCGATTCTATTTGGGCCCATAGTGGTCGTTTTTTTTAATGTCATCTCACTGACTTCATTGATATATTTGTACTCAGTGATATCCATGCATTCATACCACATCTCAATCACATTTATTATTTTTTGATACATCATATACTTGTTGTCGAGTTAGTTTCATGGCGTTGTGAGCTTGTGAGTGAGACTGGAGAGATTGATGATTGAGTGAGGCCGAGGGCCTGAGTGGGTGTGATATTTTGGGATCAGGCTGCACGTCGCATCATGTTATATTGATTGCATTTTATAGGATCGGGCTGCACGTCGTAGCAATGTATTGATTACATTTTATGGGATCGGGCTACATGCCACAACAACATATAGATTACATTTAATAGGAGTGGGCTGCACGCCACAGCGATATAACGTTTGGCCTAAAGGAGATCTGCACACCCCAAGTGAACGCAGTCGACTATATATATGTGAATCGGGTTGTACGCCGCATCAGTTATTGTACATCGCTAAGTGATTTTGTGTGATTAGCATTGATCATAGTGAGAGAGGATACGAGTCAGTGAGATTGAGTACTCTGAGAGTGTGAGTACATGAGCTCATCATCGAGATGCATCGCATTTGACATGCGTACTTGAGATATATGCATAGAGATGCATTTCCTTATGCTAGCTATCTTTGGGAACATTTATGATTTTACCTTTACCTTGACATATAGGCATAGAGACAACTTTCCTCATGCTATCTGAAAATAAAATATCTTACTTATTGTTGAAAGGATTGTTTTTGGGAAAAATCATACTTTTCAAACTTACTCGTATTTGGGCCTTTTTGGTAAAGGATTTGAGTTTTCACTGAGATACATGAAAAGCATGCCTATTTTCTAGAACTGTGAATGAGATGAGCACTTTTCTTTTGAGATACCTCTTTTATTACTTGTATTATGTTGTTATGAACTATTGTGGAATATTGGTATTGGACCCGACCTTGTGTTAGCTCGTCACTACTTTCAACCTAAGGTTAGGTTTGTTACTTACTGAGTACATGGGGTTAGTTGTACTCATCCTGCACTTATATACCTTGCGTGTAGATGTTGGCTGTTGATGTTGCTATGTTCGATGTGAGCTAGATTAAAATGTACCCGCGTCTCGGTTGTAGCTTCCCCTTCTTCATGTAGATTTAGATCTATAAAACTCTATTTATGTACTTTTCAAATAGACTATGTATTTATTTTATTTTAGCTTTGTAAACTCTATTCTTAAAAGCTCATGAATTATACTACCCATCCTTGGAAAATGTATAAATTTCAGTAAATTACTACCATTTACTTGTCTTGTTAATATAACTGGAACTGGAAAGTTACTAGTTGGCTTACCTAGCGGGTTAGGTTAGGTGCCATCACGGCTAGTAGATTTGGGGTCGTGACAAGTTGGTATCAGAGCTGTAGGTTCATAGGTTCTACAAGTCATGAGCAAGTGTCTAATAGAGTCTTGTGGATCGTTATGACGACGTCCATACCTATCTTTGAGAGGCTACATGACATTTAGGATATACTTCCCATCTTTCTTTCCTTATCGTTCGGCATTGATTCAGCTTGAAGCGTAACCCTTTGAATTCCTTGCACACATTTGTATGCTCACATGAGCGCCCGGTATGAGCTATGCAACGATAGCTTATGATTTCATGGTTGAGGTGCAAGATGTAATTTAGTCATGCTGATGATGGGCCAGTCTTGAGGAGTTGAGGCCGAGTTTTGACGGTAGCCTGAGCATGGAGATTTTGATTGAGTGACCACGTGCTTTTAGGATTTATATATCCGTTGACGTCCCTATTAGTGGAATTTTTTAATTGATGACTACATGATGAGTATGATGTGACTGCAAGATGTGTTCAGATTATTCAAATGAGAGTTTACTTGAGATGTAGCAAGGACTATTGGGTGTATGATTCTATCTTGATTTGGCATATGGTCTCGAGTTATGGGTGTGTCGAGGGGTCTCTCATGTTGTTTAGTTGTAGAGTGAAGTAGATTCTCATGGCTTGTTGATGAGTTTAGAATAAAGAAGATTAAGTGATTGTGTAGTAGTCGTGACTATGAAAGGGTATAGAGAGATATTAGTTTGAGTTAGAGCAGGTGGGTTATTTCCTGCATGATGTCCTGAGTTTGTGTGGTCCCTATGATGTTTTATAGAGTGTTCTCTTTTACCAGTGAATGATATATGTTGCAATTTGAGTTTGGATTGCTTATGGAAGTTGGCTTGATTATTACAATGGTGAATGTGAGATTTGCAAATAAGTTGAAGTATTAGATGGTTTGCCAGGAAGGATTTAGTTGGATCTCACTGTGGTATTATGACAATAATAGAGTATGGGCATTGTGAGTTATGGTGTGTTTTGATCTATGGATTTCAACCAAGTGGGGAAGTCTGCTATCAATGAGTTAATAACATGATTATGTATTGTATTAGTTTCGGCTTGAGGTATACTGGTGAATCAGTTATGACTGAGTTGTTATGGTTGTTCATTTAGTACTCCGTTGTAAAGAAGCATTTCCATATGAGACTCCGCCGTAAATATGTTTATCTATTTAGTACTCTATTGAAAATAAGACACCTGAAGAAGCTTATCACTTCGGTGCCCCGTTATGGATAAACATTACACCCGGTAGAAGATTATCCATACCTGGTATAATAAGCTTATCCTTTCGATACTCCATTATGGATAAACACTACCCCCGGTAGAAGATTATTCATACCGGGTACAATAAGCTTATTCTTTTAGTACTCCGTTATGGATAAACATTACCCTCAGTAGAAAATTATCGATACCTGATACAATGAGCTTATCCTTTCAGTACTCCGTTATGGATAAATATTACTCACAGTGGAAGATTATCCATATCTTGTATAGTAGCAGCTTACACAACAGCTTGCAGTAGCAGCTTACACAGCAACTTCCTTTCTTCTACAAATCGAAGAGATTTCAGTTCATTATGTATATCAGTTTGAATTCGAATAATATATCAGTTTCTCTCTATACTTGTCTTTACTTTACAGTTTTTATTTTATAACAATGTCATGTTTGTTTTTATTATCTGAGAACTTAATTATGTATGTTTTGTTTTCGTTTGCATGTAATTATCATCTCTATGTTTAAGTAAAATTATATTATTTCTTATATTTATATATATATATATATATATATATATATATATATATATATATATATATATATA
>MU669163.1:329785-341540 GCA_026770625.1 Nicotiana glauca
ATATATAATTATTTCTTTGTTACTATGTTGCATTTCATTTTTTAATATAGTGTTTGATTGCATGTGCCATATAGCTAGTGTTTTGTTTAACCTGTTTCAATCCCCTCTCATATCCTGTCTGATTCGTCAAAACTATCTAGAAAATACTATCAGAATATTCTCGGAAGCATTTATGTGCACCAATTCAATCTTATAAATGGAATGTATGTGCTAGTCAAGATGGTGTAAGTCTCAATGGAGAAATTCGATTTTTAATGCAATGCAACTTATAAATCGCATTTATTAGTAAACTAGTAAATTTGTTCGCGCTTCGCGCGATTATCAAAATTAAAAATTAAAATATGGCTAAATAAGTAACGACATATAAAAGAAAATTAATATTTACTAATTAAAAATTTCTTCGTGATTCTACTATGAGTATTACAATGGATTAATGGCCTGTTAAAACTGATAAAAGTACATTTACGTTAAAATTCTTTTACACTAACAAAAATTAAAATTCTATTTGTACTCACTTGAAAATGAAAGTCGTAACTTCAGATATAATACCTCAATTTTCATTTAAATAAAGTGAATCCTCCATATTATTATAGAACTATTTAAGAAATGAAAGTATACTTTATAACAAATTAAAACTAAGAATATTAGTTTTTGTCTTCTTAAAACAAAATAAGATAATAGAACTAAAAGAGAGAGGGTGTGACGACCCAAAGGGGTCATCACTGTATTTCTCCCTTTCTCCGCACTTCCGAGGCCTTGAAAACCTCATTTTGTAGTTGCCTCAATTTGCGTGCGCAGTTTGGGCGCAAAGCCGGAAAAGTTTTTATGTTAAAATATATTATTTCTGTAAAAATTTTGAAGAATTATGATATTAATATTGATATAGTTGACCTTGGTCAACATTTCGGGTAAACAGACCCGGACCGGTGATTTGACAGTCCCGGGGGGTCCGTAGAAAAATATGGGACTCGGGCATGTGCCCGGAGGCGAAATCCGAGGTCCAGAACCCCGGTAAAAGAATTTTTCTGTTAAATTATTTTCTGCAATTATTAAGGAAAAAAAATAATAGAAATAAAAATGAGCTAGAAAATATAGGTATCGGGCTCGTATTTTGGTTCCGACGCCCGGTACAGGTCTTAAATATGCGTTAAGCACTTTCTGTGAAATTTGGTCGAAATTGGACGTCGTATGACGTGTTTCGGACCATGGGTTCCAAGTTAGAAAGTTAAAGAACTTTGAAATGAAAATCATGAGTTTTGAGGCTCGATTCTATATAAATGATGTTATTTTGGCGATTTGATCGCGCGAGTAAGTCCGTAGGATGTTGTTGGAGTTATGTGTATGTTTGGTTTGGAGCCCCGAGGGCTCAGGTGAGTTTTGAGTAGGTCCCGGGAGGCCTTGGTCTTAAAATATCAGGTTTGGCAGTGTAGCAGGTCCCACGCGGCCACGGTGCATTTTTGCGCGGTCCGCGTGGGCAGGGTCAGAAAAGTCGTTGGTTTAAGTTTAACCAGCGCGGCCGCGCACCAAATCAGTGCGGTCCACGCTGGAAGCCACGCGGCCGTGGCGCATTTCTGTGCGGTCCGCGTGGCTAAGTTCAGAGAGGCCAGGTGCAGGTCCATCAGCGCGGCCGCGCACCAAAACAGTGCGATCCGCGCTGGGTAGGTTCAGAGAACCAATTTTCTTCCCTTTTCGGTTCGTCCGCGTGGCATTTTTGTGCGGTCCGCGCCAGCCTTCAGTAGAGTATATAAATCAGAGATTTTCAGCTATTTTACACTTTTTCAAAATCCAAAACATAAGAGGTGAATTTCCAAACAATTCTTCTTCTTCAAAACGATTGGTAAGTGATTTCTAACTTATTTTCTTCACTCCTTAACATCTTGTAACATGATTTCAACTCCAATTAAGGATGTTCATAAAAGGGAATTGGGGGTTTGGTTAAGGATTAGGGTTTTCAAAAAAAATTGGGAAGTTGGACCTCAATTGGGGTCCGATTACAATGCTAATCATATAATTGAAATCATGGGGGGATGGGTAAACGGGTTTTGGTTCGAATCTCGAATTTTGACCACGTGGGCCCAGGGGCATTTTGGAAAATTTTGAGTAAACTTTAGGGAATTCGTTTGATGCATTCAAGTTGATTCAATTAGCATTTGTTGAGGCATACAAGTAATTTGTGATTAGATTCGAGCGGTTTGGTGGTGAATTCGAGGGGTAAAGCTATTCTAGAGGCTTGAGTGGACTTTTGGAGCATTTGAGGTAAGTGTTTGATCTAACTTTGGCTTGAGGGAATAGGATTAGAGTGTTTTAATTGCTATTTGCTAAATGATCGAGTACGCCGTGTAGGCATGGTGACGAGTATCTATACACCGATGTCTAGCATGACCGCGAGTCGTAAATGCTTTTAATTCGGAAGATATGACACAACTGTCTTGATAAATTGATAACTTCCATGTAAACTGCTAGATAAGGACAAAATGAACTAAAAGAGTTTGTGAAGAAATGATTCCATGCCGGGACGAGTAGAATGTTATTCTTGAATTCTCCCTTGCCGGGATAGTTGGGCTGTTAGCTGTACCCTTGCCGGGTTTAACTATTATGTTGATATTTTTTTCCCTAATGGGATCTCCTTTGGAAAGATTATTAGTGTTATGAATTATAATATGGGATCGTGTGGTACACCGACCACTTATAAATTATAATATGGGATCGTGTGGCACGCCGACCACTTATGAATTTTAATATGGGATCGTGTGGCACGCCGACCACTTATGCACCGATAAATAGGATCGTGTGGCGCGCCGTCCATTTAGACTTATAGATTTATACGAGCTATAGTATTGAGATGGTTACAATACTATAGCATGTTTTCCTCCCCTTTTAACCGTTTAGATTAGCGTATTCTCCTATTATTGTATATATATGTACAGGTTGTTTGTGGTAGGTCCTGTCTAGCCTCGTCACTACCTCACCGGGGTTAGGCCAGGCACTTACCAGCACATGGGGTCGGTTTTGCTGATGCTACTCTTCTGTGCCTTTTTGTGCACAGATCAGGAGGCAGCTTATGGACCGCTGCAGCAGTTCTAGACCGGGAGCCGACCTTCAGTCCAGAGACTCTTAGGTAGCTTAGCTGACGTCCGCGGGCTCGGAGTCTCATCTATGTTATTTCAGTTCGTTTATTTGTATCGAGACAGACTCTTGTGTATTTTCTTTTAGACTTGTTTGTAGTATTCTGTAGTAGTCCGTGAGCTAGTGACACCAGATTTCGGGTAGTGATGTGTTTCAACTTCCGCATTTTTATATTGTTTGTTAAACCTAAAGTCTTCCGCACTTATTTAATTATTGTTAGAATATTATATTGTTGAGGTGGGTTAGAGAATGTGTAATTTTTGGCTGGCCTAGCTACGTTAGTAGGCGCCATCACGACGCCCGATGGTGGGATAAATCCGGGTCGTGACAAGTTGGTATCAGAGCTCTAGGTTACTTAGGTCTCACAACTCACGGACAAGCTTGGTAGAGTCTGAGGGATCGGTACGGAGACGTCTGTATTTATCCCCCAGAGGCTACGGAGTTAGGAAATGTTTCACTTTTGTTCTTTCTCGTCGTGCGAATCTGTTTCTCAAATACTGATTGTCCTTCTACTCTGTTCTTTCGCAGATGGCGAGAACACGTGCGTCTTATTCTACCGCGCAGCAGCCCGAGCCCCCAGCAGCAGCTCCAATCAGGGGCAGAGGGTGAGGCCGAGGCCGTACCAGAGGCCGAGGCCGGGGCAGAGCTCAGCCCTGAGCAGCAGTCCCAGAGGTGGAGCCTTATGTTGACTACGATGGGGAGGTTCCAGCACCAGCAGCTCCAGTGGGCCCAGCTCAGGTCCCAGAGGGTTTCATAGCCACTCCAGTACTCTAGGACGCCTTGGTCCGACTGGTAGGCTTTATGGAGAGTGTTTCTAGATCGGGTTTGCTTCCCGCGGCACCAGCCATACCTCAGACTGGGGGAGGAGTTTAGACTCCTGCTACGCGTACTCCGGAGCAAGTAGCTCCTCCGCATCAGGTTCCAGTATTTCAGCCAGCTGTGGCAGCCCAGCCGGGTATTCCAGCTCTGACCAGCGATGGTGCGGCGATGTCCGCGGATGCTTTGTGGAGGCTTGATAGGTTCACCAAGCTCTTCACCACCACCTTCAGCGGTGCTTCTACAGAGGACCCCCAGGACTTCTTATTCAGCTGCCATGAGGTTCTCAGGACTATGGGTATCGTGGAGATCAATGGGGTCGACTTCATCACTTTTCGGCTTGCAGGATCCGCCAAGACTTGGTGGAGGGACTATTGTTTATCTACACCAGCAAGGTTGCCATTATTGACTTGGGATCAGTTTGCAGAATTGTTCTTGGAGAAGTTTCTCCCGGTGACTGAGCGAGATGCTCTACGCAGGCAGTTTGAGCGTCTTCATCAGGGTACTATGACAGTCACGCAGTATGAGACTCAGTTTATTGACTTGGCACGCGATGCTATTGTTATACTTCCCACTGAGAGGAAGAGGGTGCGGAGATTCATTGATGGGTTGATCCAGCCGATTCGGCTTCAGATGGCCATAGGGGCCGGTAGTGATATGTCTTTTCAGGATGCGGCCAATGCGGCCTGCAGGATAGAGATGGCACTTGCACGAGGAGGTAGTCAGGGGTCAGACAAGAGGACTCGTCATTCTGGGAGGTTCAGTGGTACCTCATCTGGAGGTAGGGATTCATATCGTAGGGGCCACCCTCAAAGTCCCTTTCAGTCCGCACTTCATGTTTCACATGGTACTACAGGTGGTCGTGGTTCCCAGCCACAGTATTCTGACCAGCAGCTTTCTAGCTCACCATGAGCACCTATCAGCGCATGTAGACGTGTGATTTTTTACCCTCCCTATAATTTTTATATTTTAGCGTAAAATATTTAGTTTAGGCCTAATATAGCTATCTCAGCTAATTTTTATTCTTTTAATTTATTTTACCTTAAAATGAAAAATTATAAAAAAATAGTTTCATTAATATTTTGTAGTTACTTTAATCTTGAAAAATATAAAATAAGTTTTGTTTAATTGTCTGTCTTATTTTTATAGTTATTTTGCTTATGTATGATTAATTAAATAAAATCATGTTTATATTTTTGGTTCCGGACAAAGAATAATATTTGGGTTCAAACGACCCATTTTAAGTGTAATTTTCGGACCTAGCCCATAATAATTTATACCCAATACCCTAAAATTTAGACACATGGGGGACACAAGCTAATGGGAGACACCATATATAAATCATGGACAAAAAGAACGGACGAAATTGAAGAAGAAAAAGAATGGACGAAAATTGAAGAGAAGAAAAGGACGGATGAAAAATAAAGAAGGAAAAAGACAAAAAGAAAGACAGAAAGAGAAAGGCTGGAGAATGAAATAAAGAGAGAAAGAGAAGAGAACAAAGAGAGGAGAAAACATATAGATACATACACTACATCTTCTCCCAAAGAGAACAAACAGAAAAACGCTACCACCAACCCACGTCGTCAACCACCAACGAAACAGCCTCCACTCCATAACCATTACAGCTCGTCGTTCCTCTCCACAACGACAGCAAACACACCTCTCTATCTCTCTCATACGCCAGTCGACCACCATCTCCTCGTCGTCAACGAACCAGTCACCTTCGTTAACCACGAACAGCCCAGCGACTGCCGCACCACGACCAACCTGAAACAGTGGCAGCGTACAAGAAGTTCTGTCCGGGGGGTGAGCTCCATTCGAGTTTCCGTCTGCGGTTCCGGCATTTGTGTTGTGAAGTTGCCATACAATGAAACTTCAGGTTCATTAAGGTCGAATTCTCATTTCCCTTCTACTCATTGTTCACTTAAAATCATGCTCGTATTATTTGTTTAATCTATTATTGTTTTGTTTTTTTAGCGTCATTTTATTATTGTTGCTGTTTTAGTTTAATATGTTTGGATGAATTTTGGTAGTTAGAGTGAGTTTTAATTCCACATTTAGTTGTTACAGTGGATAAATATGTTTTAGTTTAATACTATGTTACAGTGAATTTTGATAGTTAGAGGAGTTCTATTTGAATATGGGGTTTTGGATATATAGAATGGGAAATTAAATTCAATCACGTTACTAGTTTTATCTTGTTTGCTATTATATGGTTGTCAGCTTGATGTCCATGTGAGGAAAATATACTGTTTTATGGGAAATGTTTCCCTAAGCAAATATAAGACCAAGAATTCAGAGAGGGGAAAAGCAACAAAACCTTACAAGTCAATTCATCTTTTACATAATTTTCTATACACTGTAGGCTAGTTCGTTTTACCGTATAAACATAATAACCCCAACATAAAATTTACAACATTTGGTAATTAGTTGTGCAACAACGTAACATAATTACTTAATACAACATTTCATTGGCTTTATTATAGTAATGGAAATTCTTTCATTTGTTTTGTTTAAGCTTTAAGGGTAGAGTGGTACTGGTAGGAAGGGAGAATTAATCAGTTAGCACTGGAATATATTCTTTCAAGTTTTTTTTGAGATCGAATGAGGTGTGCCATCCTAATTAAATCATTTATGGCCCTCAAAACTTAGTTTTGAATTTTCTTTAAAAATTAGAACTCGAGGCGCGCCATTTAACGATTTTTTCATGGCACTCGCAAAGTTAAAATGCCATGATATAAAGTTGGGTTTCGAATTAGGTAGCGGGTTCAAGCTAAAAGGGTCTTCCCTTTTATTTGAATTCGGACTTGAATTCGAGGCCTAAATTTATAATTATAAGTTAATGGGCCATTTAGAGACAAATAATAAATAGAAAAATTGTAGTTGCTTTAGATTGGCCCTTAATAAAAATGAGATGAGCTTCGCCAAACCAAATATAAAATGCGGGGCCCTCATTAATTACTTTTAAAAAATACTTAGAAATTTGGGACGGGCTGTTTAGCAAATTTTACGGCCTTCCCCAAAGTTAATAAACGCGTTACTCACTTTAGGCGCGTTTTTAATAATTTCACCTTTCTAAATACGGGTGTGCATTTCATGCAACCCAAATCCAAATCCGAAAATATTGAATAAGAATGTGTCGATGATCCGGGTGCATTTCATGTGACTTGATCCGAAAATACGTTTTTAAACGACGTTCACTTTCTTAAATAAAAATAATAACTGACAAAAAGAGGTAAATAACTTTTAAATTGCACTGTAGGTTTAACATGTATTAAAATAAAATCTTTTAGCCAAATATAGCAGTTGAGCGACCGTATTAGAACCACGGAATTCGGGAATGCCTAACACCTTCTCCCGGGTTAACAGAATTCCTTACTCGGATTTCTGGATCGCGGACTGTTAAACAGAGTCAATAATTTCCTCGGTTCGGGATTCAACCGGTGACTTGGGACACCATTAATCTCCCAAGTGGCGACTCTGAATCTCTTAATAAATGAATCGCATTTCGATTGTCCTTTAATTGGAAAAACTCCTTTATTATACCCTTCACGGGGTGTAGGCGGAAAAACAAGGTGTGACAGCTCTGGCGACTCTGCTGGGGATAACATCCAGAACCACTGGTTCAGGGTTAGAAATTCGAGCTTAGAATAAATTCTTGTATTTTGGCTTTATTATATGATATTTTTGTATGATCTGTGCTTAATGTGCAAAATGATATTTTTTACCGCTTTGATATTATTTGAATTGTATATATAAACTGTGCCGAAACTCTTCTCTTCTCACCTCCGGGGATGTGCTTACTGGTTAAGACTCCCTATTCTGTTAGTGTCATACTTTTAAATAAGAAAAGAGCTCAGACAAGTTACAAAGCCGGACGATCTCGCGGGTCCCCGGTACGTAACCCCCTCCCCGACTCGAGTTGTCCGCTCGGGTACACTGTCTAGAACACATACCCAGGTTTTTAACCTAGAATAACTTGACTTCATGCCGGATCCCTAGTAGGAACGCTTATTTGCATCATGTTGCATTTGACTTAGGGGACTCAACACAGGGGTTGGGTCCGTCTAGGACAGGCAACCTGAAATGAAAAGATCATCCTGCTGCATCCTGTTTGTTTTATGCATTTATTTGCTTCAGACTTGCATGCTGACCGGTTTTAAAATATTGAGGAAAATAAAAAAAAAAAAGAAAAAAAAATGAATTGTTATTTTTCAAAATAGTTTTTTTTTTTACTTAAAAAGAAAAGAAAAAACATTTTTTTTAAATTAAAAAAATAAAAAAAATAAAAAAGAAAAAAAAGTGATTTTATTCTAAAAAAAAAAAATAGTTATTTGTTTGTCAATAAAATGAAAAAATATAATATTTCGTTTTATATGCCAAAAAATTGAAAAAGAAAAAAATATAGTCTTGTTTTAAAAAATAGTTCGTTTTGCTTGCTAATAAAATAAAATAAAAAAAATAATAATAAAAATATAAAATGAAGAGTTTTTTAATAGCTTGTATTACTTTCCACTAATATATATATCTTCAAAAAAAAAAATTTTGCTTTGTTATTTTCAAAAATAGTTTATTTGTTTGTCAATAAGTGAAAATAAAAGAAAAATATATAGTTTGTTAAGAAGAAAAATGTTTTGTCTGCATACATAGTTTGTTTTATTTGCAGAACTACGCTGGTTTGATTCTCACCGGATGTGAGATACGTAGGCAACACTCATCAGGTCCAACCTCCCCTTTTGCAAAAATAGCCAAAAAATGTCAAAATTTTAATTTTCGTCATAAATAAATCGGGTGATGCTGCTCTTGTCAAATATAGCCGAATGTTCCCGAAAGGGATGCCGGAAGGCTGACTTTGCATAAACAGCCACCTATGGTCATTTTTAGAATTTGACAAATTAACCCACATAGCCTTAAAATCTTCGTTCCCGAGGTACTGAAAGACCGTGTTTGCAAAACTAGGTCTTTTATATTTTATTTTTAATTTGAAAAAAAAAAATCAGTGGGCAAGTGAATGCCTTTGTGATTTTTGGTTAAAATAAGCCGAGCCAGCTTCGGCAGTGTATTAAACCTTTTTTGCCAAAATAACTTTAAAATATCTTTCAGTTGTCGAAAGGTTATTTCCGTAAAAGAATGGACAGTTTGTAAAATAATCCTTCCAGGCCTCAAAATTCATGCGAAATTGAGAAGGGGCCACGTTTGCAAAAATAACCATTTGGTTGAAATTGGCATATAATGGAGGGAATCTGTCAGTTTGTTTTTTGAATTTGTAATTCTTTTGATTAGAGTATGTGTGTAGTTTGATTTTCGAGTCTGTAGGTCGTCTTCTAGTCAAAGTCTGTTAGTTTGATCAGTTTTTGAACCTTTTTTTTAAAATCAAAGGTTTGCTTTATTATGAAAAAACTGAAAATTCCAAAAAAGGTTTTATTGTTGTTTGCCGTGTATTTGCCCGAACTACGCCAGGTCTGATTCATGCGGGATCATGATACGTAGGCAATCTCCATAAGATTCGACCACAACAAAAAAAAAGCAAAAAGGAAAAAATGAAAAAAAAATGAAAAAGAGAGAAAAGAATTAAGCAAAATATTGATAATAGTAAGGACTGATTGAGTCCACACAAAGAAAAAAAAAGTGCAAAGTTTTGATAATAATAAGGACTGACTGAGTTCACAAAAAAAAAAATTTTGTTGTTAATAATGAGGACTGACTGAGTCCATTCTAACATCCTTTGTTTTGAATTATTGCGAAAATTGAGGTGGTTGGTTTGAGGTGAGCCGGAAACACAAGATCCAAGAAAACCGGAATATCATGCTGAATCATTTACCTGCACGTCATGATGATGCCTGGTGACGGGTAGAACGTGAATCCTCTTGGGGACGTATTGACTAAAACTGAAGATGTCGAAGCAGACAGTGGTCTTGGCATTATTGATGCAAAGCTCAAATGGCTAAAATACCGTACTTGATAATTGGGAAGACGCTCCAGTTTTTGGTCGGCTGGAGTAGAATTTTGGTGGATTATTTTGTTGTCATTTCTGTTGTCCGGATTATTCTCAGGGTTGTAATCGGGATATTGTCTTGTAAACCAAACCCTTCTATCATTTTATTTTGTCCAGTTTTCTTTGGTCATAGTATCTCATTTGGTGTTGTCTAGGTTTGTTCTAAGGGTTGTAACCCCAGTTTAGTTTGTTTGTTGTTCAAGTTGTTGTTTCATCGGTTAATGCAATGACCTGTTTTCTATTATTTCTAGACATTTTCTGTTGTATAGTCCTCTCCCTTCTATAGTTCTTTTTCTGTCAACTCTAGTGACATGGCATGCGCACGTAATTTTGGCCTAACCTTAAGAGTTAATCGTAAATCATGAAGCAATTGGGAGATGATCAGGGACATTTAAAGGAAGTAAATACGGTTTGAGATTATCTGAAGCCCGAGTTATTTGAAACTGGGGCAAGTAAAAAGAAAACCGTTGAAGGCAAGTTGGTCATGCTGACATGGAGTCGTTCATAATAATGAAATGAGAGTGTTGCCCAACAGTGCTTTAAAGATTGCGTTGTTTGCACTTGGCATGTTTTGAAGACTGGAATGACGGAGGCATTTTGTTCTGCTACCTAAATACTTTATCCTTCGTTACCCCATTTGAGCCTTATTTGTTTTATTTCATACCCCTCATTCGGAATCAGTAGTAAAGCAACACAAACATGGAAGATAAAGAAAAAAAATGACAAAACCACAAAAAGAAAAGAAAGAGTTAAAGATAAAGAAAAAGAAAAGAAAAATGAAAAGGAAAATTAGAACAACAAGGAAATCAGGTTGGGAACTACGTTTGACCTGATTCCTCAAAGAGGATACGTAGGCGCTTCACAGCTCGGTCATAGTGTAACAAAAATCAAAAAAATCCCCAAGCAAGAAACTGGGGCAAAAAAAAAATTGTGTTTATTGTAAGAAAAATCTAGATTCTGAAGGTTGTAATTTTTGAACCCAGGTTGTTTTGTTTTGAGCCTTTAATACCCTTTCTTTCTAGCCCTATCCAAATCCCACACTACGGTCCAAAGAAATACCTTTTGACCGATCTTCAAAAGAAGCCAAGTCGGGCAAATGAGAGAGTCTTATCAGAACACAACACTCTAATTACTAGAGAAAAGACTCTGATCCCCAACAGAAAAGAAATATGAGAGAGTCTTAGCGGTAACACCCCAATCCCCAGCTGAAAAGAAATAAAATGAGAGAGTCTTACCGGTGAAAACCTTCACAGGCTCCATAAGGAGATTGTAAGCTGAGAGAAATCAAAATAAGAGAGACTTGATAGTGAAAACCTTCGGGCACTACAAGTCGAATACGGGAGAGAATCAGATGAAAATCACCAGACAAGGATTGCAAAAGGCGAATTAACAATGGAAGATAGGCTATATGCGCATGTCATGGACATTAGAGTTGGTATTCGCGTTTGATAGGTTTTTATTTTTAATTTTTCTGTTAGAGAGTCATTTCTTTCCTTTGTCTTTTATTCTGTTCCTTTTTATCTTTCTCCTTTCATCAAAAAATTTCCCCAGTAGAGTCTGTTTGGTCAAAATAAGTGAGAAATGACTTCAACATCTGCCATCAGCTTTCCAATTACGCAAGACGGGATCTGAGTAGATCATCCAAGTGGTATAAGCCAGGAAGGAACAAGCGCAGCGGCCAGTGTCCAGAAGGATATTCCCCAGCAAGAGGAAATTGACAAAGGGGTGGATCAGTGTCAAGGAGGATGCCTCCATCAGAAAGCGAAGGTTAATGACCTCAAGGCTAAGGCAAATGGGACTCAAAGGTCGGGGAAA
>MU669170.1:12126-31816 GCA_026770625.1 Nicotiana glauca
TTTGTTCTATATATATATATATATATATATATATATATATATATATATATATATATATATATATATATATATATATACATGACACACACACACAGAGAGTTGGTAGGACAGAGTAAAAAACAGTAATAAATCCGCAAATTTAAAATTAAAATTAACATAATATTTATTTGCTATTTGAAAATAGAATTATTTTTGGATATTTAAAATTTGGAATGAGCTAACATTAAGAATTTGAATTAATAAAAACTAAATTACTTCCTTTAATGTTGAGAATAAATAATTATGTCATTCAACAAATTATGTTTTATTTTTAGTATTAGCTCACAAGGTGTAACGATCCAACCAGTTATTTTGAGAATTAGTGTCTCGTTCAGTGGATTAAGGTCTCGAGCAACTTCGTATTATGTATTATGACTTTTGTGTGTGGTCAAGTTCGATTTTCGGATGATTTAGGATTAATTTAGAAGAACAATTCTTATTTTAGAAGCTTAAGTGAAATAGTCGATTGGAGCTTGACTTTTGTGAAGAAAACTCTGGAATGATATTTTGATAATTCCAATAGTTTCGTATGGTAATTTTGGACTTAGACGCATGTTCGAATTTAGATTTGGAGGTCCGTAGGTTGATTTGATGCATTTTGGCAAAAGTTGGAAAGTTGAAGGTTTAGAAGGTTGAGAGGTTTGACTGGAATTGACTTTGTTGATATCGAGTCCGTATTTTCATTTCGAGAGTTAGTATAGCTCCATTGTATCCTTTGGGACTTACATGCAAAATTTGACGTCATTCCGGGTGGATTTAATATGATTTGGCGCGAGTTGTAGAAGTTAAAAGTTTATAGGTTCATTAAATTCGATTTGAGGTGTGATTTATAGTTTTGATATTATTTGATGCGATTTGAGGCATCGAGTAGGTCCGCGTTATGTTATGGAACTTATTGATATGTTTGAATGGTGTCCCAGGAGCCTCGAGTGTGTTTCTGATAGGCTATAGGCCATTTCCTCCCATTTTAGATTGTTGTTATGTCATCTAATGTATTCTTATTTGCGTTTGCGGCCATACTTTCGCGTTCGCGTAGAGTTTTTATTGGAGGACGCATTTCATTTTTCGCGATCGTGAAGAGGCGACCACATCGCGAAATTCTGAGGACTTTAGTCTACGCGTTCACGTTATGGCATACGCGATCATGTACAAGGAAATCTGGAAGGGGGTCATCAGGGCTTGCTTTCCGTGTTCGCAGGAGAGTAGATGCGTTCGCGATGTTGCTTTGGTCCTGGTCACTACATTCGCGGCCGGATTGTCGCATTCGCCCATAGTTCACGGTCACTACTTGTTGTGGACATTGGCCCAGGGTATCGCTGAGTACTCCACCAAATTTTGTTTTAGTTGTTGAGAGGCCAAGGAACATGGGGGGTTGAGCCCCTAAGTGAACTCCTGAACAGCCCAATCTTCTGTAATCGGAGGTAGGTCCATCCATTCCATCTGGAACCTTGACACGAACTCCCCGAGCATCTCGTTGACCCTTTATTGACTTTGAAAAGGTCTGACTTTCTGGTTTCGACATTGATGGCCCCGGCATGGGCCTTTATGAAAGCATTTGCAAGTATAGCAAATGAATCAATGGAATTTGGGGGCAAGATGTGATACCATATCAGTGCTCCCTTGGACAAAGTCCCCCAAACTTCTTCAGTAATACCGACTCAGTCTCATCGACTTCCAGATCGTTCCCCTTGGTTGCCAATGTGTAGGAGGTCACATGCTCATTTGGATCCATGGTCCTATTGTATTTGGGGATGTCGGGCATACAATACCTTTTTGGGATCGGCTTTGGTGCCGCACTCGGGGGAAAAGGCTTTTGGATAAAAATTTTAGAGTCCGATCCTTTCAATATTCAGGGTGCCTTCGGGATCTGATCAACTCTTCAAGCATTTTCGTCACCTCGGGATTTATCCTGGGCTCAGCTTCACCCGATCTCTCCATAAATTTCTCCTCTCTTTGATTGCTTTCCCGAGATCGTTTGGGCTCGACCCTGTTGGGGGGCATGGCTTTGATTCTGCAGCTGCGCTATCACCGCCTATTGAGCCTGCAACATTTCAAAGATTAGCCGCAAGCTTACCCCATCACCTTCGCCTTCGGGGGTTTCTCAAGCTGCTGGTTAGGGTCCCCCGCAAATACTATTTCGGGATCAGTTGGCAAATTGACGTTGATGGCCACCTGCGAGTTGGCACCCGACCGCATCGGCAACTGGGACACCGTTGGGATCAGCACGAGGCACCTTGTTACTAGCACCAAATTATTATTTTTGCTGTAATGGCCAGATTCAACGTCAATGTTCAAGTGAGCAGACTGAGAGTTTGATATTTTTGGGCTGACCTGAAATTAAGCCTTCAAAGAACAGTGTAAAATATGGTGTGTTATGGATATTTGTATTAAATCACCACTATTATCCTTAGCCCCATGGAGGGCGTCAAACTGTTTACCCCAAAATTGGGTAACAATTAAATTTATATGTGATTTTAAGAATATACAATTTAATCCAACACGAACAATTATGAATATCAAATAAACGAGTTAGAAATGAAATAAATGTTCAAATCAGTTGCGATATTATGGCTAAGCCTGAGCTTGGACTGCCCAATGACCTCGTCCTCAGTTGGACACTCTGTTCAAGCCTAGTCGTTGAATGAAGAACTGGACAAATGAGCAAAACCTTTAACAATAGATAAAAGGCAGAAGATAAACTTGTATTGCTTTGATTTGCGTGTTAATATATGTGTTACAAAAGAAAAACTTCCCCTTTATATAGTAGGAGAGTTTCGATCTCAGTGTAGGTTTTAAAAAGGTAAAAAACTTTCCTTTTTCGGTAATTACTGATCCATAATCGACATCGAGCGAGATCCGCGCCGTAATATCCAATTGAGTGCGAGTATCATGACCATCTATCCGTCATGCGTAAGCGCTCACCGTGTCTCCCGAGGTCTTAAACTTATTATTAGCCCGAGACATGTCGCTTTATCATATCCGATGAAGGGCATATCGTTCACTTTTCCTAGAACTCGATGCGAAGGGTCTTGTGGATCCGCGCAATAGGCTATTAGTTAACCAATTTCTCTCTCTCTTTTGTTTTAAATGTCAAAAACAGAATTCGAAGCAGTAAATTGAGCAGGGTGGGCTATAGAGGAGCATACACCACTTTTTCAATTTTTTGTTTTAGGGACGATGATGCGGATGTGTATATTGCACTTTTTAGCAGCTGTAATCTTCTTAGAATTACATTCAAATTTTTTCTATAATAGATTCGTTTCTTCCAAATATTTTTGGATGTCATAGAAAAGTGTTGCTATGAAGAATATATATTATAACATAAAATAAAAATTAATTACGACAAAACTTGACTTTTATAGTGAAATATCCTTATGAAGGGATACATTTATGTTTAATTAACATAAATGTATTAGTATTAAAGGTTTTAGTCTAATAATATCAGTGTGAATCTCCACATAATAAGTGGGGAAATAATTTCCACTTTAATAAAATAAGTGGAAATAGTATTAAAGAAATGAAGTATTTAGAAGCTGCACAAGTCATATTAGCAGTTGTAACACGCAATAAGAGCTAAACCAAAGAGGGAAAGGGGAAAATCTAAGGGAGAAAAAAATAGAGAACCCTAAAATATAATTGACGTGCGGCGGTGGGATAAAAGACAAAAATCAAAATAATTAGGAAGTGATGTTCCACCAACTTCATTTTTTTATAAACTGAGAAAGCATGTTTTCCACTGCTTCCTTTTGTCCTATCATAAATACAAATACTTATAGGCAAAGCTACGTGGTCGTAAGGTGGTCAATTGATTATCCTTCATCAAAATATTATACTGTATATATAAATAAAATATTACATTTTAGAGGTATATAACACATATCGAACACTTTTTATTGAAAATTTTCTTACTTCTTTCAAATTTTGAACACTCGCGGGGAAATTCCTACCCTTCGTCCCAATAAAGGATGATATTTTTGGGATAAAGTTACATGTTTTTAATTTTGATGATTCAATTTAGATATAAACTTTTTAAATAATTTAACTAAAATTTATATTTTTTTTGATAAAATTTTAAACTTTATTTCCTGGGAAAACAAATACATGCACTAATCAGTACAAAAAAATCCTTCACTGTATAGTTGGACATGCAGCCCCAACCTATATATACTACTTTCACTAATCAAATCAACTACACACTATCAGAATCTATCTAAAGATAAAAATTCAATGTTTGTAGCTTCTTCTCCAAATTTAACCACATTAAACCCGTGCAATGTATATCTTGTACTATCATTCTCACCAACTCTTCAGCCTTTCTTTTTCTCTTTCTGAAAATTCTCCAATTCCTTTCCTGCCATAAGTAGTATACAACTCCAGCTAGAATTATTCTATATATAACTGCGTCTGATCTTCTTCCTGTTGCATATTAACTGGGCCAACTTATTTCTTCAGACCATATCTTGGCTTTCCTTCCTATTCCAGCCCAATACAATACTTTATCCCATACATTGCTTGAGTATTTGCATGTAAAGAACAAGTGATTATGGTCTTCACTAGCTTCTTCACATAACACACACTTTGCATTCGTAGTACTTTCGCATTTCATCAATCTGTCCCTTGTATATAACCTGTTCTGGACAGCTATATACATAATAAATAACCACCTTGGACTACTACAATTGTTGCATATTAATCTCCTCCATGTGACCTTTGTAAATTCACCCCTCATCTTGTTATACACCTATCTGATTGAATATATCTCCCCATTCATCACTTCTGCTATATCGATTCTTGCTTCTGTCAGGTATTTCCCAGCTTTTAGTATCTTCTGAGTTGTCCATGCTGCTCGGTTAGCCTTCACATCTCATGTTATCTCTTTCTTTATATAATAAGTATGCATCCACTTGATCCATAGTCTGTCTTTCTTATTGCATAGGTTCCACAGCTGTTTCAGGACTGTTGTTTTGTTCTAAGTCACTATATCTGTTATGTTCAATCCCCCTGTATTTTTGGCCAGCAAAGTTGTGTCCATGCAACCAAAGCCTTCTTGCTTCCCTCTGCCTCTCCTGTCTATAGAAATCTTTTGCAAGTGCTTTCAATTTTCAATAGAATTTTATTTGGCAACGGGAACACCTGTGACCAGAATGATTGGATAGATAATAACGCACTTTTAATCATTTGTAACCTCCCTGCATATGATAAAAATTTTGCAGTCCAGCTTTGTACTTTTGCTAAAATTTTATCCAGTAAAGGTTGACATTGATTAACTGACAATCTATTAGCACTAAGTGGTACTCCAAGGTATCTGAAAGGTAAAGAGCCCAAAGAGAAACCCAAACTATTCAGTATTTGTTGTTGCACATGTCCTGATACACCTCCAAAATATATACAACTCTTTCCTTGATTTGCTATCAAACATGATGAGGAAGAGAATTATTGAAAGCATTCATTTAACATCTGTGCTGATATGAGATCACCTCTACAGAAGAGTAGAAGATCATCTGCAAAATTGAGTTGCAAGATATTGAGTTTCTCACATTTCGGATGAAAGTTAAAGTCTGGCTTATTCTTCAAATCCTTCATTAACCTTGTAAGATATTCTATGGCTAACACAAATAGGTAAGGAGACAAATGGTCCCTTTGCCTCACCCCACGTTTGGCATCAAAAGGAGTAGTTGGCTTACAATTTATCACTATTGAATAAGTGACTGTAGAAACACATCCTATCCATTTAAGAAATTGATCTGGTATATTCATTACTGCAAGTACTTGCTCTAAGAAAACCCACTCCAAGGAATCATATGCCTTCTGCATGTCTATCTTGATCATGCACTTTGAGGATATACCTTTCCAACCATAACATTTCATCAATTCATGTCCTAATATATGTTTTCATTTAAAATTCTTCCAGGTACAAAGGCTGCTTGACTTCCATCTACCAGATAATCAATTACCTTTTGCCATCGACTAGTAATCATCTTAGAAATGATCTTATACAGGACATTACAACAAGATATGGGTCTATACTTCTTAATGGACTCTGGGTTCTTTACTTTTGGGGTAAGAGTGACAAGGGAGTTATTGAGTGTGAGCACGTGATTTTTGCCTCGCATGATTTACTCCTATAGAGTTCTTAAATTTAAGATTTTTCTTTTATTTAAGTTTCAGGAATTAATTACTTAATTTCCATGTTTATTTGTATTTTTGTGTACATTTTTAATTTAACATAAATTCATAAAATATAAAAAATAATGCATTGCATTTAGGATTTAATTTTACATAGTAATTAGGAGTTTAAAAATAAATACAAAAATCACAAAATTGAGTTATTTTTGCTTTATTTAATTTTTAGCTTCGAGTTTTGTGAATTTTCTTTAAGTTGATATTTTATTTAGAGTTTAGCATGATTTTGTTAGGTTAATTTGGTTTTTAGGGATTTTAGTTTAATTTTGAAAAAAGGAAAGAAGGAAAAAGAAGAACAAAAGAGAGCAAATCAGTTTTGGGCCAAAATCCTTTTAATTCCTTCAACCCAATTGTTTGAACGCCCCAGCCCAAATCGATCCCCACCCGATCCAATTCATCTTCACAACCAAACGACACTGTTTAATCATTAGTAGATCTGGGCCGTCGAGGTTGGACAATCCAACGGCTCAGAACTCGGGTGTCATTAGTATATAAGTGTCCTAAAGATCCCTACCCCCAAGCCCGTATCTCTCTCACCCCACCCTCATCAGAGACCCCTTTCATCTCCATCGATAACCACTCGCCGAAATTCACCTACGGCGGTGGCCGGCCACCAAACGCCCCCAAACTCACACCAAAGTTCCCCCTTCCTTTCCTCATCACAAATCCTCCATTAGTTCCCTTCGACTCCCACCAGGATCCCTCAAAATCTCGAAACCCTAGCCGTCGCCTTTGTTTTCTCCGATGGCGGTGCCACCACCAATCACCCCCAAATTAACACCCCTTGACCGTAATGAACCCCTCATCCCAAATCCCTGACCCATTCTCCTCGAATCTACCTGGATTTGTTCAAATTTTAGATCAGAGACGGAACCCTAAAATCCTAAATTCTTCCAAATCGAAATCCCGTTGAAAATTTGGGACCATTTCGGCTTTATTCATGTGTTCTTTATAAGAGCAAATGATTAATATCAAATTGAACCGGAAAATTGGAAGTTTCTTTTGAAGACTCGAGCTTCGTTTCTTGTTGGCCAAAATATGTCGGGTATTTCCTGTTTCTTCGTTATTTTTCCTCATTGATTACTTTCATTTGTTCTGTCCATTTTCTATTTCTTTTCTTTTCTTTGATTCTTGATAATAGGTAAATTTAACTATAATCACGCCTTAAATAACCACCTCCTTATGTAGTTTTGATGATAAAAGTGATAACAAAATATTCTTATTAGTGTTTTTCATGAATTGCAAGTGATATATGTTCAAGGAAGGCTAGGAAGTACTTTTGGAGTAAAAAAATGAAGAAAAAGAGGCCAACTGTGAAATTTCCCAAGTAAACCACGCCTGCCAGGCCTGAAGATTCAGAGAAAAGGTTTGGCCGCGGTTCTGCCGCGGAACCGCGACCGCGGCAGAACCGCAGTGGAAGAGTGTTGCAGATTAAATCGAGATCAGATAGGGCATTTGGACACGGTTCCACCGCGACCGCGGCAGAACCGCGGCAGAACCGCGGCAGGCGTGATAAACTTCAAGGACTAAAGTGTAAAACACGGGATTTTTAGACCTAAACCCTATTTTAAACACTAGACTCCGCCCAAGAGAGGCATGTATTATTTTTTTAGAGTATCTTGGCAAGGAAAACTATTGTGAGAGAATACTCAAAACATATTTCTTCTTTTCTTTGATTTTTATTGTTAGTTATGATGAATTCTATTGTAGTTTGTTTTCCTATAGCCATGAGTAGCTAAATCTTTTGTCTAAGGTTTTGATGGAACCTATTGGGAGATGAACTTCTTGTTTATGTGAATACAAATTACTAGTTTAATCTCTATTTATTCATCTTTGTATCTGTTGTAGTTAATTGACAGGATCTTCAATTAGCTGTGCCTATTTAGTGTGCATAACTTGGAAAAAAATGCATATTTAGGTTATTGTTGAACAACACCACTCCTAAATTATAAGAGGAATCTATAATTGCGGGTTTAAAGGCGGGATTAGGGATAACGAAGCCTTGGGTGTAATCTAAAGTGAATTGTGCTAAATAAAGTAAGCTAGTGTATCTCGGGAGAGTGCAATTAGTATATTACTGTGATTACTCGGGAGAGATTTACGGTAAGATGAGCGTTTATGATTGATAGAGATGTGTTGGTAAATTTATATGAGCATAAACAGGAGGGATTCCATAAATAGGGGAAATCATTGCCTTAGCTTCCTCTCATAATTGTTTACAACTTTTGTAGTTTAGTTTGCAGCTGTTTAGTTTACTTGCAAACGTAGTTTTGATTTTCTTTTTGTTTAATCTGGATTATTTCCAGGGTTGTAATTCAAATGCTATGTTCCATCCTTTTGGATGAGTTAAACCTTGTTATCTTAAAATTTCAATGAAATGCAATTTTCCTTCTTTTTCATTCCTGATAGTCTTTATTTTATTTTTCTTTTCCTTCTTGCACTGTCCTTTTTATGCTGGTTTCAGTGACATGACATGCATGAGGAGTCTCCAGCCCAGTCTTAAATGCTAATCTAACTCAAAAATAATAATACAATAAATTGAGTGTGATGAAGAAGTAGAATATGATGATGAGGAAGCCTTTAAAGAAATCAGTAAAGAATTAAGCCATTTTGAAGAAAAACCTAAACCTAACCTGAATGATACATAAGCAATCAACTTAGGAGATCAAGATAATGTCCAGGAACCTAAAATAAGTGTCCATTTGGAACCACAACTTAGAGAGGAGATAATTAAAGCATTTTTTTAGTACAAATATATCTTTGCATGGTCATATGACGACATGCCGGGTTTAAGCACTGACTTGGTAGTTCACAAATTGCCCACCTACCCAACATTCCCTCCTGTCAAGTAGAAGCCGAGGAAGTTTATAACGAATATGAGTGTGAAAATCAAAGAAGAGTTCACCAAGCAGTTTGATGAAAAGGTCATCCGGGTCACACGGTATCCCACCTGGTTAGCCAACGTTGTGCCTGTGCCAAAGAAGGATGGGAAGACCAGGGTGTGCATTGATTACCGTGATCTCAACAAGGAAAGTCCAAAGGATAGCTTCCCACTGCCAAACATCCACATATTTATTGATAATTGTGCAAAGCATGATATTGGTTCGTTTGTGGATTGTTATGCGGGCTATCTCCATATCTTAATGGACGAGGAAGATGCAAAAAAGACGGCATTCATCATGCCCTGGGGAATGTATTGCTACAGGGTCATGCCATTTGGTTTGAAAAATACTGGGGCAACCTACATGAGAGCAATGACAACCATATTACATGCCATGATACACAGGGAGATCGAGGTGTATGTGGATAATGTAATTATAAAGTCCAGGAAGCAGTCTAACCTTGTCAAAGTTCTGAGGAAGTTTTTCCAAAGGCTTCGCAGGTACAATCTTAAGCTTAATCCTGCAAAGTGTGCTTTTGGTGTTCCATATGGTAAGTTGTTAGGATTCATAGTCAGTCGTTGAGGTATTGAACTAGACCCATCAAAAATCAAAGCTATACAAGAATTGCCACCTCTGAGGAACAAGACTGAGGTGATGAGTCTGTTGGGAAGGTTGAATTACATCAGTAAGTTTATCACTCAGCTCACAATAACTTGTGAACCAATCTTCAAGCTATTAAAAAAGGAAGTTGCGGTCAGGTGGACAGACGAGTGTCAAGAAGCGTTTGATAAGATAAAATGGTATTTATCAAACCCACCGGTATTAGTCCTGCCAGAACCAGGGAGGCCCTTGATTCTGTATTTGATGGTCTTGGACAATTCATTTGGTTATGTGTTGGGTCAGCATGACATCACCGACAGGAAAGAGCAGGCCATATATTACCTCAGCAAGAAGTTCACATCTTACGAGGTCAAGTACACTCAACTTGAGAGGACGTGTTGTACCCTAACTTGGGTAGCACAAAAATTGAAGCATTACTTATCATCCTATACTACCTACCTCATCTCTCGGTTGGATCCGTTGAAGTATATCTTTCAGAAGCCCATGTCCACAGGGAGGCTCGCAAAGTGGCAGATCTTGCTCACAGAATTTGACATTGTTTAAGTGACCCAGACTACAATAAAAGCAAGCGTTGGCTGACCATTTGGATGAGAATCCAATAGATGAAGAATATGAGCCTTTGAAGACATACTTCCCTGATGAAGAGGTAATGCATATTGAGGAGTTGAACAAGTTGAGAAGCCACGATTGAAGCTTTTCTTTGATGGGGTTGCCAATATGAAAGGTGTCGGGATAGGAGAAATACTTATTTCTGAAACGGGGCAGCATTACCCTGTTACGGCTCAGCTTTGGTTCTATTGTACTAATAACATGGCCGAGTATGAGGCATGTATCTTGGGTTTGAGGTTAGCCATGGATATGGGTGTCCAGGAAGTCTTGGTCATGGGTGACTCGGACCTTCTGGTGCACCAGATTCAAGGGGAATGAGAAACACAAGATTTAAAGCTCATACTGTACCGACAATGTTTGCATGATCTTTGTCAACAGTTTCAATCAATAGAATTTAGGCATATTCCAAGGATTCATAATGAAGTTGCCGATGCTTTGGCTACTTAGGCATCAATGTTACATCATCCAGATAAAGCCTATGTGGACCCTTAGTAGATCCAGGTCTGCGATCAGCATGCCTACTGTAACATGGTGGAAAAAGAACTTAATGGTGAGCCGTGGTTCCATGATGTCAAGGAATACCTCAGGATGGGAGTATATCTAGTATAGGCCATAGGGGATCAAAAGAGAGTGATTTGACGTTTGGCAAGTGGATTTTTATTCAGTGGAGGGATATTGTACAAAAGAACTCCAGATCTCGTGTTGTTGAGAAGTATATATGCTAAAAAGGCCACGGCTATCATGACCGAGGTACATTCGGGATTTTGTGGACCGCATATGAGTGGGTACGTATTGGCAAAGAAGATTCTACGACCAGGTTATTATTGGCTCATTATGGAGCGGGATTGTATCAGTTTTGTGCCTAGATGTCATCAATGTCAAGTGCATGGAGATTTGATTCATTCTCCACCATCAAAATTGCACACAATGTCTGCACCATGGCCTTTTGTTGCGTTGAATATGGATGTCATTGGTCCAATTGAGCCAGCAGCATCAAATGGGCACATGTTTATTCTGGTGGCTATTGACTATTTCACCAAGTGGGTTGAGGCTAAAATGTTCAAGTCTGTAACCAAGAAAGCAGTGGTCGATTTTGTGCATTCAAATATCATTTGTCGGTTTGGGATACTAAAGATGATCATTACAGACAATGGGGCTAATCTTAATAGTCATCTGATGAAAAAGGTATGTCAGCAATTCAAAAGTACACATTGTAATTCCACTCCTTATCGCCCCAAGGCAAATGGAGCAGTTGAGGCAGCCAACAAGAATATAAAGAAGATACTGCGAAAAATGGTGTAAGGTTCTAGACAGTGGAATTAAAAGTTGCCTTTTGCATTGCTGGGTTATCGCACTACTGTCCGTACTTCAGTAGGGGCGACCCCTTATTTGTTAGTGTATGGCACCGAGGCAGTGATACCTGCAAAGGTAGAAGTTTCATCCCTTCAGATTGTCGCAGAAGCTGAAATTGATGATGATGAATGAGTCAAAACCCCCTTGGAGCAATTAAGTTTGATCGATGAGAAGAGATTGGCAGCAATATGTCATTGTCAGTTGTATCAACAAAGAATGGCAAGAGCATATAATAAAAAGGTGCGCCCACGAAAGTTCAAAGTGGGTCAGCAAGTGTTGAGGCATATTCTTCCACATCAGGCTGAGGCCAAAGGCAAGTTCGCCCCAAATTGTCAGGGGCTATTCATCGTGACGAGAGTGTTGTCCAATGGTGCTTTGTACTTGATAGACATAGAAGGCAAGTGTGTCGAAATGGCCATCTGATGGGGTCAAGAGATATTATGTATGATTTCCTTTGTTTTAATTGCATTTGTTTGTACTTGGCATATTTTGAAGATTGGAATGATGAAGGTATTTTGTTCTTCTATCTATACACTTTATCCTTTGTTACCCCTTTGAGCCTTATTTATTTTTATTTATATCCCTCTTTCGGAATTAGTGGTAAAAAAGAGAAACGCAAGCATACAGGATAAATAAAAGAAAAGAGAGAGAGAGAGAGAGAGAGAGAGAGAGAGAGAGAGAGAGAGAGAGAGAGAGAGAGAGAGAGAGAGAGAGAGAGAGAAGAAAATGAAAAAGAAAAAGAAAAAGAAAAGAAAAAGAAAAATAAAAGAAAAGAAAAAAAGAAAAAAAGAAGAAGAAGAAAATGGAAACCAAAAAGAAAAAATCACAACAACAAAGTAATTCTTATGACATGAACTACGTTCGACCTGATTCCTTTTAAGGATACGTAGGCAGCCTCACAATTCGGTCCCTTGATAATAAAAATCTAAAAGTCCCCAAGCAAGAAACTGGGGCAGAAGTTGCGGTTGTGCAAGAGATTTGATTCTGAAAGTTGTAATTTTGAACCCATTTGAATTGTTTTGAGCCTTGGATACCCTTTCTTTCTAACCCTATCCAAAAGCCTGCATTACGGTCTAAAGAAAGACCTTCTGATCAGTCTTCAAGAAATGTCAAGTCAAGCAAGAAGAGGTGATTCATGTCAGGGACAACACTCTGGTCCAAGCAGAAATATGATAAAAATGAGAGAGTCTTATTGGTGAAAACCCTTAGGGGCACCGTAAGGCGATGCGAGCTGAGAGAAATGAAAATGAGAGTCTTATTGGTGAAAACCCTCACGAGCACCATAAGGCGAAAGTGAGTTGAGAGAAATAAAAAATGAGAGAGTCTTATTGGTGAAAACCCTCGCAGGCACTTTAAGGCGAAAAGTGAGTTTCAGATGAATAAATGAGAGGGGTATGTGGGTGAAAACCGTTCAGGACACCGCATGATGAACAAGGTTCGGGTTTGGGTGAAGAAATCAGGTTATGGAATTCTGGGCAACAAAGCATGGCAATTGAAAGTTGATTGGTCAGACGGATTGGGCTGATTAGTCCGAAATGCATGCCATGATCAATAGTACCAGCTGTTCCACTCAGATAAGTCTCTTTTCCTTTTTCTTTCCTTTTTGTAAGTCGTCCGATTTTTTATTTTATTTATCCTTAACTCTCAAGGTCATTGCATTTCATTCCTTTTGGAGTTTGTTTCGCTAAGATATTTCAATGTCAGTCTTGTTTAAATCAAGTAAGAAAGGATTTCAAAGCCCACTACCAGCTTCTGAAAGTGTAAAGCACAGTCTGGCCAGAACTTGCCAAAGATAGCACAATGTAAAGAAAGATGTAAGGATGTCACCGGAAGTTTCATCTGTGGAATGAGTTGGTAATGACATGGAAGATTCAAAGGTTTAGAGAAAGGGGTTGGAGATGTAAGACAGAAAGTTTGGGTATAGAAAATTCGGGTTATCAAGGGTCATGGGATTTGAGGGTCGGTCAAAGGTCTAGCAGTTCAAGGCCAATTTGGGAAGCAAGTCAAAGCAAAACACAGCAGCGGAGACATCTTCAGCAAGAATGCCATCAACTAACCACCATTTTAAATTGACAAGATTTTTCTTTGATTGAAACAGGGGCAGAAATTTCGTTGGTTTCAGAGGAATTCGCCATAGGCGAAGGACAAGCACCAAACAGGTTTGATCGTAAACTCTCAGGACCCTCCTGGAAAATGGGACTTAGCTAAATTTCAAAATAGTAGCATAAGTTTGGCGTAACGAGGTTTCATGCTTGAAGTAGGATCCAATTAGGAGTTCTCAGGACCCTCCTGGAAAATGGGACTTAGTCTAAAATTCAAGATAATTGTGAGAAGCGTAAATGTATCCCAAAGGAATATAAGTTGACTTAAAAGTTGGAATGTCAAGGAAGAATTCAATTAGAATTGTCAGGACCCTCCTGGATAATAGGACGTAGTTATAAGACTTTCTCAGATAACAAGATTTAGCGGAAGTTACACCTTTAGATTTAAAATTGTCTTTTAATCAAGAATTGGCAGGGCCCTCCTGGATAATGGGGTTTAGTTTTAAGATCGGCTTACACAACAAAATGTAGTGGAAGTAATACCATTAGAAGATATAACTTAAGTTTGTAATTGTTGTTCAATTAAGAGTTGTTAGGACCTCCCTGGACAATAGAACTTAGCTTTCAAATTACTAATGCTAGTTGGTAGAATGATTCAGTTTAACACTCACCTATGTGCCCATGTATCCAAACTGGGGCAGAAAATTTTCTTTGTTTTATTTGTTTTATCGAGGTCAGGAGCCCGCCTGAAGAACAGAGACATACATTTCAAGTTTTCGAAGTCAGAAGCCCGCCTGAAGAACAGAGGCATACATTTCAAGTTTTATCAATCATGAGCCTGCCTGAAGAACAGAGGTATACATTTCAAGTTTTAGCAGTCAGGAGCCCACCTGAAGAACAGAGGCATACATTTCAAGCTTTAGCAGTCAGGAGCCCGCCTGAAGAACAGAGGCATACATTTCAAGTTTTGGCCGTCAGGAGCCCGCCTGAAGAACAGAGGCATACATTTCAAGTTTTAGCAGTCAGGAGCCCATATGAAGAACATAGGCATACATTTCAAGTTTTAGCAGTCAGGAGCCCGCCTGAAGAACAGAGGCATACATTTCAAGTCAGCAGCAGGAGCCCGCCTGAAGAAGAGAGGCATACATTTCAAGTTTTAGTAGTCAGGAGCCCGCATGAAAACATAGGCATATGTTTCAAGTCAGTAGTCAGGAGCCCGCCTGAAGAACAGAGGCATAGATTTCAAGCTTTAGCAGTTAGAGCCCGCCTGAAGAACAAAGACATACATTTCAAGTCAACAGTCAGGAGCCCGCCTGAAGAACAGAGGCATACATTTCAAGTTTTAGCAGTCAAGAGCCCGCCTGAAGAACAGAGGCATACATTGCAAGTTTTAGCAATCAAGAGCCCACCTGGAAAACAGAGGGAGTACAATTCAAGTCTTATCTTTCAAGCTTTTAAGTTTTTACTGATATTTGGCAATATGACATGCCCAGCTACCCAAACTAGGGCAGAAAATTTTCTTTATTGTGTCTATTTTGTTGAAGTCAGGAGCCCGCCTGGAGAACAAGGGAATAGATTTCAAATGCAGCAGTCAGGATCCCGTCTGGATAACAAGGGAATACATTTCGAATGCAGCAGTCAGGAGCCCGCCTGGAGAACATGGGAATACATTTCAAGTTAGCAGTCAGGAGCCCACCTGGAGAACAAGGAATAGATTTCAAGTCAGCAATCAGGAGCCCACCTGGAGGGCAGGGAATACATTCAAGTTCAGCTGTTAAGCATCACCTGGAGAAAGGAAAACATCTCAAAGTGTAGTCAGCAGTCAGGCAGCCACCTGGAGAAAGGGCAAAACATCTCAGATCACAATTCAAGGCAGCAACAGAAGGACATCACTAGAAGAGTACAAGTCAACAAGACAACAAGAACCATGAGAGCAAGTTTGAAGACATAGATAGGATATTTGTAATGCATAGATCGTAGTCTAGTCTAGCTACTTTTATTTTTGATATAGTGTAATAAGGGGGTCAGCAAACAGTAGCAGCAGCATCAGCATCAGCAGTGAAATCACTGTTCCCGGTAGTCCCAGCTACCAAAACTTCCTAAACTATACTGACCTGATTCCTTTCTAGCAAAGAATATGTAGGAAACCTCTGAAACAGGGTTCGGTTAGACGTTTTTCAAAAATGCTTCTCATGGAGTGCCATGCGAGCAAAAACCCCTCACGCTTGCTCACTTGTCTTTGCGTGAAAACTCTTCGTGTTTCCGAGCAAAGAGGGGCAGCTGTGAGCACGTGATTTTTTCCTCGCATGATTTACTCCTACAGAGTTCTTAAATTTAGGAATTTTCTTTTATTTAATTTTCAGGAATTAATTGCCTTATTTTCATGTTTATTTGCATTTCTTTGTGCATTTTTAATTTAACATAAATTTATAAAATACAAAAAATAATGCATTGCATTTAGAATTTAATTTTATATATTAGTAATTAAGAGTTTACAAAAAATACAAAAATTACAAAATTGCGTTATTTTTCCTTTGTTTAAATTTTAGCTTCGAGTTTTGTGAATTTTCTTTAAGTTGATATTTTATTAATAGCATTGATCGTTAATTAGAGCTTAGCATGATTTTGTTAGGTTAATTTGGTTTTTAGAGTTTTTAGTTTAATTTTGAAAAAAAAAAGAATGAAAAAGGAAAAAAGGAAAAAGAAGAACAATAGAGAGCAATTCAGTTTTGAGCTGACCCATACCCATTTGGGTTTATTTGGTTAATACAGGGCATTTTGGGGGGTAGTTTAGGAACTCTAGGTCAGAGAATCTTTTCATAACTGATTTCAGAAGACTCTAGTAGGGGTTTTAAAAAAAAATCAATTTTTTGGGTGGTTTAAACTTGGGTGGCAAGTCAGAAATTCAGGGACCCCTAAGCAAAAACAAGAATTCAAAAATGGGGTAAAAGGTGAATAATTGGTTCTGAGGGCTGCCCTATGGCTGGGCCTAGAAAAGATATTATTGGAGAAGGGCTACGAAATCTCTGAAGTCAAAGACGACTAAAAATAAAAATTACTGTTCTATTGAAAAATCCTTAGAAATTCCTGTGATATTCATTCTGAGTTAATTTCTGAGCAACTGAAGGGTAAAATGAGTTGAATCAGTTGGTGTTCAAGTGTTTTGGGTTCGTTTCGTGTTCGATTTTGACTGTTGGGTTTGAAGTTGATTTTTTGGACTGCTTGCTTCATTTTCTGGGTTTAAAAACTGGTTGGATCTAGGTTTGTTTGATGTTGTTTCCTGCTGATTCATGTCCTTGCTACTGCTGATTGTTGACCTCACTCTTCTTGTTCGTTTATTTCTGTTCCAGGTTGTCACGACCCCAATCCCGGCCGTGATGGCGCCCAACACAATTGCTAGGCAAGCCCGACTAATTAACACTCACAACTCAATCACACCACCCATTTCCAATTTATAGCATTAAATTACCATTTAACAAGTCTATTAACCAATAATCTAGATAGAGACAGTATGAATCACTGACTTAGCCAACATCTCTCAAAGACCTGGGGTCATGAGTCTAGAGCCTCTAAGATAATAAATTAATACATCCTTAGTAATACTGATGTTCTAAAATGCGGAAATAATAAAGGAATAGGGTAGGAGTCGAGTCATGTGAACGTCAGGCAGCTACCTCGACAAATCCTGAGAAACTCTGAAGCAGCAAATAGCTCAACTATGCTTCCGGGACACCTGAATCTGCATACGTGGTACAGGGAGTAAAGTGAGTACTTCCAACTCAGTAGTAATAAGTGTAAATAATAACCGAGCGATAAGAAATCACGTAAGAACACTCCATCATGCTATATAGTACAATACAACCTTTTGAACAAAATAGTAAAGCCATGAAAATCTTTTAGAAACATCTAGCTCAGTTTAAAAATCTCTTTTGAAAATATTCTTTTTCCAACATTAAGCATATGAATGCGATATCAGGTAGTGCAAGTCCACACACAAGTCAGCCCCTTGGGCACAACACTCTATTTAAAAATAACACCAGGGTATCTGGTGCACAGTGCAAGAAATAACATGGATGTCAATGATATGAGAGTGCTAAATGTCATGCCACGTAGTACAAATAGGAATCAATATGTGAATGCAATGCAATGCATATGACCACTGCGGCGTACAGCCCGATCCATTTGGGTACCCGCGCTCACTGTGGGGGTTCAGACTCCGGAAGGGCTCCTACAGCCCAAGCGCACTATCATCGTAGCATTCGCTGCGGCGTGTAGCCCGATCCACAATCAGTCCAGTTATATGCATTCAAGCCACACGGGCACAGTCAATTTATCATTTTCAGTTCCAATTATTAGGAATTATAGCTGAAGTGTTTAAGACTTTAGAAATTTACTTATTATTTCGAGACAGTGTTTAACTCAGTACTGATATCATGAAAACATGCTAAGCATCACGGAAACAATGATAATAATCTCTAAGGGATCCAAATAATTGGCACAAAGCCCAAAACATGGCAATCAGCCCAAATCATGATAGCATCAAGTAGGTTTCAGTCAATCACGCAGTAAAATCAACAACCGGGACGGACCAAGTCACAATCCCCAATGGTGCCACGCTCATACCTGGCGTGCAAGTCACCACAATACAACACTATGATGTGCAAATCCGGTGTTTCAAACCCTCAAGATATCATTTACAAGTATTACTCACCTCGAACCGGTGAAATTCCTCGCTCGCAACGCCTTTGCCCCTCAAATTGGCCTCCACACGCGTCGAATCTAACAAAAAACAGAGCGAATACATCACAATATACCAATGGTACAACACCCAATCGAAAACAATCGAAATATAGCAAAAATTTCGAAACTAGCAACACCCGAACCCCGGGTCCGCTTCTCAGAAAATTACAAAACTTACATTACCGGATTCCTCGTCTCGCCACGAGTCCATACATACCAAGAACTCCCAAATCCGAGCTCAAATGACCTATCCAATTTTGTCAAAAACTCAAGCCCTAGTTCATAATTTTAGGCTCAATTTCCATGAATTTCTAGACCAATTTCACAATATAATCATGTTTTAAGACCAAGATTCTTACCTCACATCGATTCCTCTTGAATCCCTCTGAAATTCCCGTCCAAAAGCTCCCAAGGACGTTCAAATATGGAGGAAAATAGCTTAACTCGCGGAACAAAATGACACTTTAAAACCTTTTCTGCTCAGGCCTTTTTTCGCTTTTGCGGCTCCCATTTTGCTTCTGCGACTTTCGCTCCTACGGAATTCCTCCGCTTTTGCGGAACTTCACTAATAGACCATAACCGCTTTTGCGGTCAATACTCGAACACCGCTTATGCGGTTCCCCAACTGCTTCTGCGGTTTCTCCCAAAATGTCGAGGCCGCTTCTGCGGTCCAAAATCGCATCTGCGACGCCTGCTTTTGCGGAAACCCTCCGCTTCTGCGGAAATTGCCCAGGCCCTCAGAACCGCTTTTGCGATCTCTTTGCCGCATCTGCGGAACTGCTTCTGCAGCTCCTTTTCCGCAGATGCGGAAATACCAGAAGCCAGGTGAACCAGACCTGCAACAAATATCAAGATTCTCCGTTTAGCCACCTGAAATCACTCTGAGGCCCCCGGGACCTCAACCAATAGCTTCAACACACCCCAAGACCTTATTCAAACTTGTTCCGATCATCAATACACTATTGTTAACATCAAAATCATCAAATTTCACCAGATCAAAGCCTAAGTTCTTTAAGAACTTCCGAAATGCATTTTCGATCAAAAATCCAACCAAACGATGTTCGAATGACCTAAAAATTTGCAGACATATCCAAAATCGCCTAACGAAGCTACTGCAACTCTCCGAATTCCATTCCGACCCTCGGATCAAAATCTCGCCTATCAACCGGAATTCGCCAAAATTCCAACTTCGCCAATTCAAGCCTAATTCTACACCGGACC
>MU669170.1:35202-47935 GCA_026770625.1 Nicotiana glauca
CACGTCAGCGGAGTCCACTCTCTGAAGCGACCCAAATTTTAAAATTACAACACGTGCCTTTCAATTACACATGAGATCTTCTAACAATATACATAAGAATCATACCCCTTAAGAATACTCCGCAGGAGATAACCCACTTGCTTCGCCTCAATTTAGTATTTTAGCACACCTTCCACCGTTATATACGTTACACAGTCATTTAGTGTTCCTGAGTCTGAACTCATACCGCTATATGTAATGCACCTTACTTTCCAACTAGGAGACACGAAAAATATTCATCACGCGCCCATAACTCAGGGCTACACAATAGATTACAATAGGAATCAAACATTTACCAGCTCATCTATCATTCAGCAGACTCCTTCGTCACTACCAAGTCATATAATGACATCTCATCACATGAATACCAAACCGAGCTAATAGCAACAATACCGAACATATAAGTTCAAAACACTTGCTCACACGATCAATACCTCAGTGCTCTAGCCATAGGCAAGATCTGGCCTCAAATCCTCCAGACTGGCCCAACATCGAACTCACGAGATCACATCTCGCCCCTCGATCGGGGAGTCACAAGCCATCAGGGCACTTATAATACCGAGTGCTCATGTGCGCATACAGACGTGTGGAAGGAATTTCAAGAGTTACATCTCAAGCCGAATCAAGTACGCACGATAGAAATTTCCAAAAAAGTGAAGTTTTCTCAAGGATAAATACAGACGTCTCCGTACCGATCCGCTAGACTCTACTAACCGGATCATGACTCATGAGGCCTAGTAACCTAGGCTCTAATACCAACTTGTCAAGACCCCAATCCCGACCATGATGGCGCCCCACATAATTGCTAGGCAAGACCGACCAATTAACACTCACAACTCAATCACGCCACCCATTTCCAATTTATAGCATTAAATTACCGTTTAACAAGTCTATTAACCAATAATCTAGATAGAGACAGTATGAATCACTGACTTAGCCAAAATCTCCCAAAGACCTGGGGTCATGAGTCTAGAGCCTCTAATATAATAAAACAATACATCCTCAGTAATACTGATGTTCTAAAATGCGGAAATAATAAAGGCATAGGGGAGGAGTCGAGTCCTGCGAACGTCAGGCAGCTACCTCGACAACTCCTGAGAAACTCTGAAGCAGCAAATAACTCAACTATGCTCCCGGGACACCTGAATCTGCACACGTGGTGCAGGGAGTAAAGTGAGTATTCCAACTCAGTGGTAATAAGTTTAAATAATAACTGAACGGTAAGAAATCATGTAAGAACACTCTATCATGCTATATAGTACAGTACAACCTTTTGAACAAAATAGTAAAACCGTGAAAATCCTTTAGAAACATCTAGCTCAGTTTAAAAATCTCTTTTGAAAATATTCTTTTTCCAACATTAAGCATATGAATGCGATATCAGGTAGTGCAAGTCCGCACACAAGTCAGCCCCTCGGGCACATCACTCTATTTACAAATAACACCAGGGTATCTGGTGCACAGTGCAAGAAATAGCATGGATGTCAATGATATGAGAGTGCTAAATGTCATACTACGTAGTACAAACAGGAATCAATGTGTGAATGCAATGCAATGCACATGACCGCTGCGGCGTACAGCCCGATCCATTTGGGTACCCGCGCTTACTGTGGGGTTCAGAATCCGGAGGGACTCCTATATCCCAAGCGCACTATCATCGTAGCATTCACTGCGGCGTGCAGCCCGATCCACAATCAGTCCAGTTATATGTATGCAAGCCACACCGGCACAGTCAATTTATCATTTTCAGTTCCAATTATTACGAATTATAGTTTAAGTGTTTAACTCAGGAATGATATCATGAAAACATGCTAAGCATCATGGAAATAATGATAATAATCACTAAGGGATCTAAATAATCGGCACGAAGTCCAAAATATGGCAATCAACCCAAATCATGATAGCATCAAGTAGGTTTCAATCAATCACGCAGTAAAATCAACAATTGGGACGGATCAAGTCACAATCCCCAACAGTGCTCTACCCCACACTTATACCTGGCGTGCAAGTCACCATAATACAGCACTATGATGTGCAAATCCGGGGTTTCAAACCCCCAGGATATCATTTACAAGTATTACTCACCTCGAACCGGTGAAATTCCTCGCTCGTGATGCCTTTGCCCCTCAAATTAGCCTCCACGCGCGTCGAATCTAACCAAAAACAGAGCGAATACATCACAATATACCAATGGGACAATAGCCAATCGAAAACAATCGAAATCTTGCAAAAATCTCGAAACTAGCAAAATTCGAACCCCGGGCCCGCTTCTCGAAAAATTACAAAACTTACATTAACGGATTCCTCGTCTCGCCACGAGTCCATACATACCAAGAACTCCCAAATCCGATCTCAAATGATCTATCCAATTCCAATTTGAAATTGTCAAAAACTCAAGCCCTATTTCATAATTTTAGGCTCAATTTCCATGAATTTCTAGACCAATTTCACAATATAATCATGTTTTAAGACCAAGATTCTTACCTCACGTCGATTCCTCTTGAATCCCTCTGAAATTCCCGTCCAAAAGCTCCCAAGGACGTTCAAATATGGAGGAAAATAGCTTAACTCGCGGAACAAAATGACACTTTAAAACCTTTTCTGCCCAGGCCTTTTTTCGCTTTTGCGGCTCCCATTTCGCTTCTGCGACTTT
This sequence comes from Nicotiana glauca, assembly GCA_026770625.1. Classification (NCBI taxonomy): domain Eukaryota; kingdom Viridiplantae; phylum Streptophyta; class Magnoliopsida; order Solanales; family Solanaceae; genus Nicotiana; species Nicotiana glauca. Next base: position 37,895 of record MU669170.1, read on the forward strand.
CGCTCCTGCGGAATTCCTCCGCTTCTGTGGAACTTCACTAATAGACCATAACCGCTTTTGCGGTCAATACTCGCTTCTACAAACACCGCTTCTGCGATTTCTCCCAAAATGCCCAGGCCGCTTCTGCGGTCCAAAATCGCATCTGCGATGCCTGCTTTTGCGGAAACCCCTCCGTTTCTACGGAAATTGCCCAGGCCCTCAGAACTGCTTTTGCGATCTCTTAGCTGCATCTGCGGAACCGCTTCTGCGGCTTCTTTTCCGCAGATGCGGAAATACCAGAAGCCAGGTGCACTAGACCTCCAACAAACATCAAGATTCTCCGTTTAACCACCCGAAATCACTCTGAGGCCCCCAAGACCTCAACCAATAGCACCAACACACCCCAAGACCTTATTAAAACTTGTTCCAATCATCAAAACACTATCGTTAACATCAAAATCATCAAATTTCACCAGATCAAAGCCTAAGTTCTTCAAGAACTTNCGACCCTTGGATCAAAATCTCGCCTATCAACCGGAATTCGCTAAAATTCCAACTTCGTCAATTCAAGCCTAATTCTACACCGGACCTCCAAATTCAATTCCTATCGCACTCTTTAAGTCACAAATCATCCCCCGAAGCTAATCAAATCACCAGAATTCACATCCGATCCTTCTAACTATGTAGTCAACTTCCGGTTGACTTTTCCAAAACAAGCTTCCTTCTAAGAGGCTAAGTGCCTCATTTCCAACTAAAACCAACTCAATTCTATCCGATTCATTCAAATACTGATATTGAAGCATAGAACAACATAATATGGGGAAAACGGGGCGGGTCATCACACAGGTACACACTTTGAACTTGAGATCATGTATAAAGTGTTGGCTTGCTGAAAGAAATGAAAGTGGATTCAACATGTCTTAGCTTTAAATTATGCTATTGTTCCCGTATCACATGATTTTTGGTTTGTTTAGTATAACGCATGTTTACTATGATGGTTGTAATCAATAGGATTCAGACCTGAAATTGAATGTAATAGTTCTTACCTGATCAGTTATAAGGTTTAAAGTTTTGTTATATGCGTCTAATTGGACTGGCAAAGACTTTCAGTTGAGTGGTGTTAGTTAACAATCATGTACTTTGCATATGAAGTTTACTGCATTGGATCTCCCATTTTATTAGGTGTTGATTTCGAGTCAGTTTTGCTGGGTTGAGTATATAGGTTATTTGTTAGAAAGTAACTGCAGCTGCTGAAGTTCAATTAAAAGGTGTTGTGTTTGTTCACTTCATGTGATAAGCTTCCCGCTCATAGAAAGCTATCTTTGGGATTATGACTTTACAATGGCCAATCAATACTAAGTATTCTTGTTTGAGTTGTTTGGTACCAGTTTCAGCAGTCGACTCATAATTTTGTCCATATATTTGTAATTGAAAAGTGAAACAAAGGGATTTGGCCTTGGTTTGAATGAAGTTGGAATTTCCTGTTTGTTTTGCATAACTAGTTCACAGCTTAATGTCAAATGTGATAAATCAATAAGTGTTTGAGTGCTTAATCAAATTATTTACCTGTCATTCCTTGTGAAAAAATTATAAAATCTGGGGGTTAAATGGAAGTTCCTGCACACGACTTGGATTCTGATTTAATTGGGTCTTACATTATTTTGGTTTGTTGCAAATAAATGAGCTATTAAGTGCTTGAATGGTGTTGTCAAAGGGGCTTGATTGGGGTTCTCGACCTCACTTCCTTGGGCCAGCTTCACGCCAGATTCCTACGGCCCAAACCCATGTTGTATGTCAAGCATTCATCGGCATTCTAAATTTGACTTTGGATTTCATTTTTGGGCCCAACGTTGGAGTGGACCAGACTTTAGTGCCGAGTTAGCTCAAACTTTAACGCTCAATATAGTCACCATCCTAATAGCTTTTGTTTATTAATCCATCAATTCTCTAGGTTGGAGGTGAGCCATAGTAGATAATAAATAGTCTATGGCCCTCCGTGATTTTAGTTTAAATCTCCTTTAAAATGGAATCGAGGTGCGCCGGGCCAAATAAAATCATAAATTGCGTGTCCCTCTTTAATTATATCTTTTAAAATGCATAGAACTCGAGGTGTGCCATTTAGAAAATTTTTATGGCCCTCGCAAAGTTAACAACGCGCTAGTTGCTTTAGGTGCGTTATTTAATAATATTAACTTCCTAAATTCGGGTGCACACTTATGTGACCCAAATCCAAATCTCAACGATTTAAAATATGTCAAAAACCACGGGTGCATTTATGTGACATAGTTCGAGACGTATTTTAATTGTGTTGCAATTTTCCTTAAAAAATAATTAAAAGTGGTAAATAAAATAAAATTTGCGCATAGATTCTTAATTGTTTAAAATCAGATAATATAGCCGAATATAACAGTTGAACGACCGTGCTAGAACCACGGAACTCGGGAATGCCTAACACCTTCTCCCGGTTAATAGAACTTCCTTACCCGAATTTCTAGTTCGTGGACTATAAAACAGAGTCATTCTTTCCTCGATTCGGGATTTTAAACCGGTGACTTGGGACAACATTAATCTCCAAGTGGTGACTCTGAATATTTAAATAATAATCCCGTTTTGATTGTCCTTTAATTGGAAAAACTCCCTTTATTATACCTCTTCCGGGGGTGTAGTAAGAAAAAAGAGGTGTGACATTGAGTAGTTTATGCATTTCACTCTTTTTGAAAAATTCCAGTACAACTGCTGTAATCTCATGTCCAATTATCTTCCAAGACTTCTTGAAAAAATTAGCATTCAACCCATCATACCCTAGTGCTTTTGAATCTTCAATCCCCTGCAAAGCTTCATATACTTCCTCCCTTGTAAATTGCTTTGTTAGTTCTAGCTTGTGCTTCCTTGTAAGTACATGGCCTCTGTTGATTCACCCAATAGCCTCTTATAAAACCCAATGACTTTCTGCTCCACTCCATCTTTATTTGTTATCCAGTTTCCTGCCTCATCCTTTATCATTTTGATTTGATTTTGTGCTGCTCTCCCTTTCATGCTTGCAAAGAAGAATGTTGTATTTGAATCACCTAGTTTGAGCCATTTTACCCTTGACTTTTACTTATAGATTCCTTCCTCTATCGTACTCCATTTTTCAGTTCTTTCCTAGCTTTCTTCTCTGCTTCAAACATATCCCTACTCAGAGCAGTCTGCCTCATTTGAGCTTGCACATATGCCAATTCTTCTCTCTTTTGTTGCACCTTCTTTGTTATCCCTGTATATTCCTACATGTTTAAACTCTTAAGATCATATTTTACCTTTTTTAGATTCTGTATTTGTCACGACCCAAACCCGATCGTGATGGTGCCCAACCCTAAAGCTAGGCAAGCCTGACCAACAGTCGCTCCGAAATCAACAATGAATTTCAAAACCAACAATTTAAGGAGAATATAATAGTTTTAGAATAATAATCCAATATTTATAGAAGAATAACACTGAGAAATACGAAGTCTGATAAAAACTCTCCCAAAAGATCTGGGGTCACGAGTCTAGAGCCTCTAAAACAAGCTGGATAACAATATCTGAACGAAAATACACAAGTTTGGGAATGTATATATAAATAAAACTGAAATAGGAAGAGTAGTCAGGTCCTGCGAACGTCAAGCAGCTACCTCAACAACTCTGATAAGCTCTGGCAAACAAAGACTGCTCAGCTAAGCCTCCGGTGCACCTGAATCTGCACACAAGGTGCAGGGAGTAGGGGTGAGTACTACCAACTCAGTGAGTAATAAGCATATAAAATGTCTGAAGATAAGAAATCCACGAAATGCCACAAAGTAAAGCTAAAACTAACAGTCCGACACCTTAACTACGAACCAACAGAAAAGCAACATCAAGTATATCTGTCAAGTATAATGCAAGGATGCAATGCAATGCACATGAACACGCTATGGCGTACAGCCCGATCCATTTAACGTCGACGACGCTCACTAGGGGTGTGTACAAACTCTGGAGGGGCTTCTTCAGCCCAAGCACAATATAATCATAACAGTCGCTGCGGCGTGCAGCCCGATCCATACTCAGTCCACAATATGCATATAAGTCACGTAATAGATTCAACTAATTTCCCAATTTCCAATTTATTAAGAAGAATATACTTTTAACTTCAGGAAAAGTGACTTAGCATTTCATAACAGTGATTAAACACAGGACTGAGATCAATGATTATACAAAGCATGCTATCACAATGATATTCATCCTCTAAGGATGCTACAGATCGGCACAAGGCCCCAAACACGGCAATAAGCCCAGATATATTCAATACAGGGTGTGTATCACTCGCCAATATAGAAACATTCTTGTTCGGGATGGACCAAGTCACAATCCCCAGTCATAAATAATCCCGCACCTGCCATGGGGTGCGAGTCATGCCCTACAATAGCGTCACAATGTGATAAGCCGAGGTTTCAAACCCTCAGGCCATCATATACACCAACTACTCACCTCTAACCGGCCGTAGAATGGTCCGCAATGCCTTTTCCTTTCGTATCGACCTCCTTGCGCGTCGAATCTAGTCAAAATCACAACGAATACATAAATATGGATTAAAGAAACATAACCCAATCAAAAATACTCGAAAAGTATTAAAATTCACGAAGTTGGTAAAACCCGAGCCCCAGGCCCACTTCTCGAAAAATTCTAAAAATCATACCAATAGATTCCTCATCTCGCCACGAGTCCGTACATATAAAGTTCATCAAAAACGGAGCTCAAATGGCCTTTCAAATCCTAAAAATTCTTTTTCAAAAATAAAGCCCTAGTTCTTCATAATTTCTAACCAATTTCATGAATTTGAGTGTTGATTCTTCCATAAAATGGTGTTTTCTAGTCGAGAGACTTACCTCCAATCAATATCCGTTGAAAACCCTCTTCAAATCGCTCAAAAAGCTCTCTTGGTGGAGTAAAAATGGTGAAAATATGAGGTGGGTCGCGGACCCAAGGGTTTTAAAACATTCTGTCCGACTACTGTAGCTCCTTCTACGCGATCGCATGAAAATCTCTGCGATCGCAGAGCACTGCCTCTCCCCCTTCAATGCGATCGCACCAATGCCTCCGCGTTCGCATCGAATGAATTCTGCCAAGGACCCCAGGCCCAAATTGCACTACGCGATCGCAACCCCTTGAATGCGAACGCAGTGACCAAATTCCCACACTTATGCGATTGCAGAACCCTTTACGCGATCGCATAGAGAAAATCAGTGACCCCTCCAAAACCCTCTATGCGATCGCACGAACCTCTCTGCGATCGCATAGAACAAAAGTTCTCTGCAATTTTCTGTTGCATTTTCCAACTCGAAAATTCCCGTTAGCCATCCGAAATCATCCCGAGGACCTCGGGACCTCAACCAAATGCACAGATATGTTCTATTACTTCATTCAAACTTGCTCGTAACATCAAAACACTATCATAGACATCAAAATCATGGAATTACCACGGATTCAAGCCTAAGTTAAACTAAAACTTCCGAAACTTGTATTTGATCTAAAACCCGACCTAAACACCTCCGATTGACCTGAAAATTTGCATGCATATCCAAAATCACCTAACGAAGCTACTGCAATTCCGACCCTCGGATCAAAATCTCACATATCAACCGGAATTCGCCAAAATCCAACCTTAGCCAATTCAAGCCTAATTCTACACCAGACCTCCAAATTCAATTCCGATTGCGCTCCTAAGTCAAAGATCATCCCTCGAAAGTAGTCGAATCATCGGAAATCCATTCCGAGCCTTCTAACTCATAAGTCAACATTTGGTTGACTTTTCCAAACTAACCTTCTCATAAAGAGACTTATTGTCTCATTTCTAACCGAACTCTATCCGAATTACTTCAAATTCTTCAAACACATATAATGAAACATATAGAAGTATAAAACGGGGAAAACGGGGCGGTAACTCCCGTAACGACGGGTCGGGTCGTTTCATCCTCTCCAACTTAGACAAACGCTCGTCCTCGAGCGGGTCAAGAAACATACTTGGAGTCTCAAACAAGTGAGGATATCTGCTCCGCATCTCCTGCTCGGTCTCCCAAGTGGCTTCCTCCACGAGCCGACCTCTCCATTGTACCTTCACCGAAGCTATGTCCTTAGATCTCAACTTTCGAACCTGACGACCCAAAATAGCCACCGGCTCCACATCGTACGTCAAGTCCTCATCCAACTGGATCGTGCTGAAGTCTAATACATGAGATAGGTCCCCAACATACTTTCGGAGCATAGAAACATGGAACACTGGATGGACTCCCGACAAGCTAGATGGCAAAACAGGCATATAGGCCACCTCCCCAATCTTCCTAAGTATCTTAAAAGGTCCAATGAACCGTGGACTCATCTTCCCTTTCTTTCCAAACCTCATAACGCCTTTCATAGGCGAAACCTTCAACAAGACCTTCTCGCCCAATGCATAAGTTACATCTCGAACCTTCCGGTCCACATAGCTCTTCTGACTCAACTGAGCTGTACGAAGTCTCTCCTGGATCACTTTTACCTTCTCTAAGGCATCCTGAACTAATTATGTCCCCAATAATCTTGCCTCACCGGGCTCAAACCAACGAACCGGAGATCTACACCGTCTCCCATATAAGGCTTCATACGGGGCCATCTGAATGCTGGATTGATAGCTGTTGTTGTAAGCAAACTCTGCAAGAGGCAAGTAATCAGCCCAAGAACCTCTAAAATCAATAACGCAAGTGCGCAACATGTCCTCCAATATCTGAATGGTACGCTTGGACTGCCCGTCCGTCTGAGATGAAATGCTGTGCTCAACTCTACCTGTGAACCCAACTCTCAGTGAAAAGTCCTCAAGAACTGAGAGGTAAACTGAGTACCCCCTAACTGATATAATAGAAACTGGGACCCCATGCAATCGTACGATCTCCCGGATAAAAATCTCCGCTAACCGCTCAGAAGAATAGGTGGTACACACCGGAATGAAGTGTGCGGACTTGGTCAGCCTATCCACAATCACCAAACTGAATCAAACTTCCTCGCTTTCTGAGGGAGACCACTCACAAAGTCCATAGTAATCTGCTCCCATTTCCACTCGGGAATATCTATACGCTGAAGCACACCACCGGGCCTCTGATGCTCACACTTGAACTACTGACAGTTGAGGCACCGAGCTACATGACTCACAATATCCTTCTTCATCCTTCTCCACCAGTAATGCTATCTCAAATCCTGGTACATCTTCGCGGCACCTGGATGGATAGAATACCACGAGCTATGGGCCTCCTCCAATATCAACTCTCGAAGCCCATCCATATTGGCCACGCAAATCCGGCCCTGCATCTTCAACACACCATCACTATCAATAGTAACATCCCTGGCACAATCATGCTGAACTCTGTCCTTAAGGACAAGCAAATGTGGATCATCGTTCTGGCTCTCACGAATGTGATCATATAAGGAAGACCGAGAAACAACACAAGCCAACACCCGGCTAGGCTCTGAAATATCTAACCTCACTAACCGATTGGCCAAAGCCTGAACGTCAACTGCAAAGGGTCTCACCCCAACTGGAATATACGCCAGGCTGCCCATACTAACCGTCTTTCGGCTCAAGGCATCGGCCACTACATTGGCCTTCCCCGGATGATATAAAATGGTAATGTCATAATCCTTGAGTAACTCAAGCCACCTCCGCTGCCTCAAATTTAGATCCTTCTGTTTAAACAAGTTCTGAAGACTGCGATGATCAGTATACACCTCGCAGGACACGCCATACAAATAGTGCCTCCAAATCTTTAAGGCATGAGCTATGGCAGCCAACTCTAAATCATGAACAGGGTAGTTCTTCTCATGAGGCTTCAACCGACGAGAAGCATAAGCAATGACTCTACCCTCATGCATCAACACACAACCTATCCCAACTCTCGATGCATCACAATACACGGTATAAGAACCTGAAGCTGATGGCAAGACTAACACTGGAGCTGTGGTCAAAGCTGTCTTGAGCTTCTGAAAGCTCTCCTCGCACTCATCCGACCATACGAACGGTCCACCCTTCTGCGTTAACCTGGTCAAGGCCAAAGCAATAGATGAAGATCCCTGGACAAACCGGCGATAATACCCCGCCAAACCAAGAAAACTCCGGATCTCCGTAGCTGAAGAAGGTCTAGGCAAACTCTGCACCGCCTCTATCTTCTTTGGGTCAACCTGAATACCATCACTAGTCACCACGTGTTCCAGAAAAGTCACAGTACTAAGCCAGAACTCACACTTAGAGGACTTCGCATAAAGCTTCTCCTCTCTCAATCTCTATAATACCACCCTCAAGTGCTGCGCGTGATGTCATCAATAAACACAATCACAAAGGAATCCAGATAGGGCCGGAACACACTGTTCATCAAGTGCATGAAAGCGGCCGGGGCATTAGTCATCCCAAAGGACATAACCAGAAACTCATAGTGCCCATATCTCATCCTGAAAGCTGTTTTCATAATATCAGAATCTCTAATCTTCAGCTGGTGATAGCCTGAACGAAGATCAATCTTCGAGAACACCCTCGCTCCTTGGAGCTGATCAAACAAATCATCATTGCACGGTAGAGGATACTTGTTCTTCACCGTTACCTTGTTCAACTGCCTGTAATCAATACACATCCTCATTGAACCATCTTTCTTCTTGACAAATAATACCGGTGCACCCCACGGTGACACACTCGGGCGAATGAACCCCTTATCTAGGAGTTCCTGAAATGGATCCTTCAATTCCTTTAACTCAGTTGGTGCCATACGATAAGGAGGAATAGAGATGGGCTGAGTGCCCGGCACCAAATCAATACCAAAGTCAATGTCCCTATCCGACGGCATGCCCGGCAGGTCCGCTGGAAACACATCAGGGAAATCCCTCACAACGGGAACCGAATCAAGACTAGGAGTCTCAGATCCAACATCTCTAACGAAAACCAAGTACGACAAACAACCCTTCCCAACTATCCGCTGGGCTTTTAAGAAGGAAATCACCCTGCTGGGTACATAGTCAGTCACGTCTCGCCACTCGATCCTCGGAATACCCAAAATAGCCAACGTAACTGTCTTGGCATGACAGTCCAGAATATCATGGTACAGAGATAACCAATCCATACCCAGAATCACATCGAAATCCACCATGCCCAATAATAACAAGTCAACTCGGGTCTCCAGACCCCCAATAGTAACAAGACAGGATCGATATACGTGATCCACAATAACAGTATCGCCCACCGGGGTAGATACATGCAAAGGCAAGGCAAGACAACCATGGGTCGTACCCAAATGATGAGCAAAATATGAAGATACATAGAAGCAGGTAGATCCGGGATCAAATAAGATAGAGGCATCCCTGTGGCAGACTGAGATAATACTTGTGATGACTGCATCTGATGCACTGGCGTCTCTCCTATCTGGAAGAGCATAGAATCGAGCATGACCACCGCCAGTACGGTCCGCACCCCTGGGTCAACCTCTGGCTACCTGGCCTCTAATCCTAGCTGACTGAGTGGGTGCTAAAGAAACAGGAGCAAAAGATGAGGGCTGATCCCTCTGCTAAGACTGTCTACTACGGAACCGGGGACACTGTCTCCTCATATGGCCCAACTCACCGCACTCATAGCAACGACCTGGAGCTGGAGAAGGGGACTGATGGGAGCCCCTCGCTGCAGATGAACCTTGGGCTGAAGAAGCAGGAGCAGAGCTCTGAGCTGGAAGGGCACTCAGTGCAGGCTGGCTCTGCTGATGACCCTGATGACCACGACCCGATGAAGCCCCACTGGACTCTGAACGACCTGACTGAGGAGGTCTGAAGGAACGACCTCTGCTCCGCTGGAACTGGCCCCTATGACGGAGCACCACTGAAACTACCTGAACCTCGAGGCCTCTTAGCCTCCCTCTCCTCACGCTCCCGATGATGATCTGTCTCAATCTGACGAGTCGCATCAACTACCTCCTCAAATGTAACTGCTGTAGCCCTCTCTCTAGTCATCAATATGCGGATCGGATAGTTGAGACCATCCATAAACCTCCTGATCCTCTCGCGATCTGT